>JAUMJJ010000808.1:0-84841 GCA_033556795.1 Tapera naevia | reverse complement strand
GGGAAGTCATGGAAGCCCCATCCCAGGAGGTGTTCAAGGACATGGAGATGCCAAGGATGTGGAGATCTTGAGGACAAGGAGACTCTGAGGATGCGGAGACTCCAAGGACTTGGAGACCCTGAGGATGTGGAGACTCCAAGGACTTGGAGATCCCAAGGACATGGAGACCCCGAGGCTGTGGAGACCCCGACACCACGGTCCCCCTCCTCCCCCAAGGGGCCCCCAAGAACCCTGCACCCCCCCAAGAACCCTGCACCCCCCCAGAACCCTGCACCCCCCAGAACCCTGCACCCCCCCCATTCCCCTATCAACATGGCGGCCAGAGCACGCCCTCCCCGCTTGCCCTCACCAAGATGGCCGACGCCGGGCGGGGCGCCCCTCTCTAAGATGTCCACTCATGGCTCTTGCCCTTATCCAAGATGGCGGAGCCAAGATGGCCGCATACTTCTACTGCCCTTACCCAAAATGTCAGAGCCGCCAGGGAAGGACAGACAGCGACGCCCTCTTCCAAGATGGCGCCGGCAGCGTCACCGCAGCGCAGGCGCACCATTGCCCCGCTACGCGAACGCGGAAGCGGCGGAGGGCGCGGCCGCTGCCGAGCGCCCCCTGTCGGCCGGAGGAGCCCCTCCGTTCCCCCCCCCCCTCGCTCGGGGGGACACCCCCCCCCTCCCCCCGGTGTCCCCCCCGGTGCGCTCCCCCCCCAGCCCGGTGCCCCCCCCCCGGTGCCCCCCCCGCCCCCGGCCATGGCGCGGCTGGAGGCCGTGGCCAACGTGGCGCTGCGGGTGCCGGCGCTGGCGCTGCTGGAGCTGCTGCAGCGCGGGGAGCTCGGGGAGATGCTGAGGGGCGGCCGCGCCCCCCCCCCTGCCCGAGCCCGCCCTGCGCGGGGCCAGCGGCCTCGGTGAGGGGGGACGGGGCGGGGGGGGCGGCCCTGAGTGGAGGGGGCACCGGGGGGGCAGTGGGGAACACGGGGGAGGGGGGGGGGGGGGGGGGACGGGGGGGGGAGGGGGGGGGGGGCAAGGGGCGGGGACACGAGGGAGGGGGATGAGGGGACAGCCCGGGGGGGGGGGGGGGGGGGCATGGGTAGGAGGAGCACGGGGAGACACCGTGGGGTGGCACTGGGGGACACGAGGGGACACCCCGAGGTGGGGCTCCCTGGGTTGGGTCCCCCATGGCTGGGGGTCTCCATGGGTTGGGGTCTCCAGGGGTTGGGGTCTCCATGGGTTGGGGTCTCCGTGGGTTGGGGTCCTCCATGGGTCAGATTCTCCATGGGTTGGGGTCTCCATGGGTTGGGGTCTCCATGGGTTGGGGTCTCCGTGGGTTGGAGTCTCCATGGGTCGGATTTTCCATGGGTTGGGGTCTCCGTGGGTTGGGGTCTCCGTGGGTTGGGGTCTCCATGGGTCGGATTCTCCATGGGTCGGGGTCTCCAGGGGTTGGGGTCTCCGTGGTTTGGAGTCTCCATGGGTCGGATTTTCCATGGGTTGGGGTCTCCGTGGGTTGGGGTCTCCATGGGTCGGATTTTCCATGGGCTGGGGTCTCCACGGGTTGGGGTCTCCGTGGGTTGGGGTCTCCATGGGTCAGATTCTCCATGGGTTGGGGTCTCCATGGGTTGGGGTCTCCATGGGTTGGGGTCTCCGTGGGTTGGAGTCTCCATGGGTCGGATTTTCCATGGGTTGGGGGTCTCCGTGGGTTGGGGTCTCCATGGGTCGGATTCTCCATGGGTCGGGGTCTCCAGGGGTTGGGGTCTCCGTGGGTTGGAGTCTCCATGGGTCGGATTTTCCATGGGTTGGGGTCTCCGTGGGTTGGGGTCTCCATGGGTCGGATTTTCCATGGGCTGGGGTCTCCATGGGTTGGGGTCTCCGTGGGTTGGGGTCTCCATGGGTCAGATTCTCCATGGGTTGGGGTCTCCATGGGTTGGGGTCTCCATGGGTTGGGGTCTCCGTGGGTTGGAGTCTCCATGGGTCGGATTTTCCATGGGTTGGGGTCTCCGTGGGTTGGGGTCTCCGTGGGTTGGGGTCTCCATGGGTCGGATTCTCCATGGGTCGGGGTCTCCAGGGGTTGGGGTCTCCGTGGGTTGGGGTCTCCATGGGTCGGATTCTCCATGGGTTGGGGTCTCCGTGGGTTGGGGTCTCCAGGGGTTGGGGTCTCCATGAGTTGGGGTCTCCATGGGTCGGATTCTCCATGGGTTGGGGTCTCCAGGGGTTGGGGTCTCCGTGGGTTGGGGTCTCCATGGGTCAGATTTTCCATGGGTTGGGGTCTCCAGGGGTTGGGGTCTCCGTGGATTGGGGTCTCCATGGGTCAGATTTTCCATGGGTCGGATTCTCCGTGGGTTGGGGTCTCCATGGGTCGGATTCTCCATGGGTTGGGGGTCTCCAGGGGTTGGGGTCTCCGTGGGTTGGGGGTCTCCATGGGTCAGATTCTCCATGGGTTGGGGTCTCCATGGGTCGGGTCCCCTGGTTGGGGGTCCCCATGGGTTGGGTTCTCCATAGATTGGGGGGTCTCCATGGATTGAGTTCTCCGTGGATATGGGTGGGGTCCACATAGACTGGGTTCTCCGTAGTTGGGGTCCCAATGGCTTGGGGATCTCCGAGGGTTGGATCCTCATGGATTGGGGTTCCCACGGATTGGTATCCCCATGGGTTGGGGTCTCCATGGGTTGGGGTCTCCATGGGTTGCGGTCTCCATGGGTCAGATTCTCCATGGGTCAGATTCTCCATGGGTTGGGGTCTCCATGGGTCGGGTCCCCTGGTTGGGGGTCCCCATGGGTTGGGTTCTCCATAGATTGGGGGGTCTCCATGGATTGAGTTCTCCATGGATATGGGTGGGCTCCACATAGGCTGGGTTCTCCATAGTTGGGGTCCCAATGGGTTGGGGATCTACATGTGCTGGGGATCTCCCTGGGTTGGGTCCTCATGGATTAGGGTTCCCACGGATTGGCGTCCCCATGGGTTGGGTCTCTATGGGTTGGGGTCTCCGTGGAATGGGGTCTCCATGGGTTGAGATTCCATGGGGCTGGGGTCTCCATGGATTGGATTCTCAGTGGATTGTGTTCTCCAAGGATTGGGTGCCTCCATGGATTGGGTTCTCCGTGGGTTGGGGTCTCCATGGGTCGGGGTCTCCATGGGTCAGGGTCTCCATGGGTCGGATTCTCCATGGGTTGGGGTCTCCATGGGTCAGGTCCCCTGGTTGGGGGTCCCCATGGGTTGGGTTCTCCATAGATTGGGGGTCTCCATGGATTGGGTTCTCCATAGATTGGGGGATCTCCGTGGATTGGGTTCTCCGTGGATTGGGTTCTCCGTGGATTGTGTTCTCCATGGATTGGGTGCCTCCATGGATTGGGTTCTCCGTGGGTTGGGGTCTCCATGGGTTGTGTGCCTCCATGGATTGGGGTCTCCATGGGTTGTGTGCCTTCATGGATTGGGGTCTCCATGGGTTGGGGTCTCCATGGATTGGGTTCTCCATGGGTTGGGGTCTCCATGGATTGTGTGTCCTCCATAGATTGGGTTCTTCATGAGTTAAGGTTCCATGGGTTGGGCTTTCCTATGGGTTGAGGGTCTCCAAGAAATGGGTTTCCCCATGGGTGGGGGGTGCCCATGGGTGGGGGTGCCCGTGGTCAGTGTCCCCATGCTGTCCCCCCAGCCCACGTGCTGTGCCTGGTGGTGCTGGCGCTGCCGCTGCGGGCGCTGGCGCAGCTCTACGGGCACGTCCTGGCGGCGCTGCTGCTGGCGGCCGCGCACTCGGCCGCTCGGTGAGTCTGGGGGTGCCGTGGGGGGTGGGGGGTCAGGTTTGGGGGGGCATCTGCAGCGGGGGGGGGGGGCTGAGCCCCTGTCCCCAATGTCCCCGCAGCGATTACATCCAGCGCGAGCTCGACAGCGGCTTCGAGGGCACCATCCTCAGCGATGCCACCGCGCTCACCCGTGCTGCCACCACTCTCGCAGGTGAGGAGGGGTCCCAGCACCCCAAAATGTCCCCCAAGCACAGGATGGGGGGGGGCAAGCACCCCAAAATGTCTTCAGGCAGAGTATGGGGGGGTCTGAGCACCCCAAAAGGTCCCCAGGCAGAGTATGGGGGGGGGTCCCAGCACCCAAAAATATGCCCAATCAGGGGATGAGGGTTCCCAGCACCCCAAAATGTGCCCAACCAGGGGATGGGGGGGGGGCATCACCCACAGATGTTTCCAAGCACGGGATGGGGGTTCCCAGCACCCCAAATTGTCCCCAAGGAGGGCATGAGGGGGGTCCCAGCATCCCAACACGTCCTCAGGCACGGGATGGAGTTGGCATGGAGCAGGGTGAGGGTCCCTGCGCTGTCACCCATGGGATGGAGGAGTTCTGATGTCCCTGTCACCATGGGGTCACAGGGGAGGGGTCTGGGGGTCTTGGGGTGCTGCTTGGGAGTGAGGAGGGGGCTGGGGGGCTGGGGGTCATAGGGGACAAGGCTGGGGGTCTTGGAGTCATAGGAGAAGGGGCTGGGATTGGGGGTCTCAGGGTGCTGCTGGTGCGTGAGGAGGGAGCTGGGGGTCTTGGGGTCCCAGGGGAAGAGGTTGGGGGTCTCGGGGTGCTGCTTGAGGGTGATGATGACATGGTTGGGGTTCTGCTGTCCCTGCCACCCCGGGGGTCACAGGGGAAGGAGCTGGGGGTCTTGGGATGCTGCTTGGGGGTGACAGTGACATGGTTGGGAGTCTCAGGGTGCTGCTGGTGGGTGATGATGGTGCAGTTGGGGGTCTCGGGGTACCGGGTTTGCAGTGGGGGTTCAGCCCCCCCCCGGCGGGGCTGGCTTGTGGGGCACCCCCTGCCCTTCACGGGGGCGGGGGGGGGCGCGTGGGGGTCCCTGAGCACCCCCTCCCCTCCCCTCACAGGGCAGCTCTGCCTGGGTGCCCTCTGCTCGCGGCTGGCGCGGCGCTGGCGGCCGTGGGCGCTGCTGGCACCGCTGGCGCCGGTGTTGGGGCGCCTGGTGGGGGTCCCCCCCGCACGGCCTCCCCTTCCTCGGCGCCTTCGCCACCAGCCTCAGCATCCTGGGGGGGCTCTGCCTCCTTGCCCCCCACATCCGAGCCCCCTTCCAGCTGGCGGCCGCTGCGGGCAGGGAGCTCAGGGAGGTCGTGCAGGTCAGGGGGGCTGGGGGTGTGGGATGTGGGGGTGTGGGGGGGCATTGGTGTAGGGGATGTGGGGTGAGGGATGTGGGGGGCTGGGGGGTGGGAGATGGGGGGTGGGGATGTGGAGTGGGAGGTGGGGGCAAGGGGCTGGGGGGGGCTGCAGAATGGGAGATGTGGGGTGGAGGGTGTGGGGTGGGAGATGGGGGGGTGGGGATGTGGGGGGCACTGGTGTCGGGGATGTGGGGTGAGGGATGTTGAGGCTGTGGGGTGGGAGATGGGGGTGGAGGATGTGGGGGGCTGTGAGATGGGAGATGGGGGTGGGCAATGTAGGGGGAAGGGCTGTAGGGTGGGAGATGGGGGGTGGGGATGTGGGGGGGGTACTGGTGTCAGGGATGTGGGGTGAGGGATGTGGGTGGCTTTGGGGTGGGAGGTGTGGGGTAGGGGCTGTGGAGTGGGAGGTGGGGCTGTGTGGGGGGTGCAGAGTGGGAGATGTGGGGTGGGGGCTGTGGGGTGGGAGATGTGGGGTGGAGGATTTGGGGGGCTGTGGGGTGGGAGATGGGGGTGGAGGATGTGGGGGACTGTGGGGTGGGAGATGTGGGGTGGGAGATGGGGGGTAGAGGATTTGGGGGGCACTGGTGTCGGGGATGTGGGGTGAGGGATGTGGGTGGCTTTGGGGTGGGAGGTGGGCAAGGGGCTGTTGGGGTGTGCAGAATGGGAAATGTGGGGTGGGAGATGTGGGGTGGGGATCTGAGGGGCTGTGGGGTGAGAGATGGGAGGTGGGGGATCTGGGGGGCTGTGGGGTGGGAGATGTGGGGGGAGGATGTGGGGGGCTGTGGGGTGTGAGATGTGGGGTGGGGATGTGGGGGGCACTGGTGTCAGGGATGTGGGGTGAGGGATGTGGGTGGGAGGTGGGCAAGGGGCTGTTGGGGGGCTGCAGAATGGGAAATGTGGGGTGGGGGCTGTGGGGTGGGAGATGTGGGGTGGAGGGTGTGGGGGGCTGTGGGGTGGGGGGCCCTGCAGGATGGGAGATGTGGGGTTTGAGATATGGGGCAGGGATGTGTAGGGCAGGGATGTGTGGGGTAAGGGGGTGCAGATGGGATTCTGGGGGGCAAGGACCTGGGGGGCTGTGGGGCAGGGCTCTGGGGGGCACGGGGGTGCTGCAGGCTGGGGATCAGTGGGGCGGGCAGTGGGGCAGCCCCCCCGGTGCCCCCGCAGGCGCCGCAGCGGCTCGTGGCCCTCGCGCTGTCCCTGTGGAGCCGCCGCGCCGTCCCCCTCCTGTTCCTCGTCTTCTGGCTCGGGCTCTTCGGCCTCCGCCTCGCGGCCTTCGTCACCTCGGGCACCCAGCAGGGCCTCCTCCTCCTCCTCCTCAGCAGGTGGGGACCCAGCCTTCCTCCTCCTCTTCTTCCTCCTCTTCCTCCACATCCTTCTCCACCTCCTCCTCCTCAACAGGTGGGGACTCAGCCTTCCTCATCCTGCTCCTCCTTGTCGTCCTCCTATTCTTCCTCCTCTTCCTCTTTTTCCTCCGCATTCTCCTCCACCTCCTCCTTCTCCTCCTCAACAGGTGGGGGCCCAGCCTTCCTCCTTGTCCACATTCTCCTCCTAATCCTCATCATCCTCCTCCTCCTCAACCTCGTCCTCCTCCTCCCTGTCCTCCTCATCCTCGTCCTCGTCCTCCTCCTCCTCCCTGACCTCCTCTTCCTCCGCATCCTTCACCTCCTCCTCAGCAGGTGGCGACCCAGCCTTCCTCCTCGTCCTCATCCTCCTCCTCCTATTCCCCATCCTCCTCCCTGTCCTCCTCCTCCTGATCCTCATCATCATCATCCTCTTCCTTGTACTCCTCATCCTACTCCTCCTTGTGCTCCTCCTCATCCTTCTCCACCTCTTCCTTCTCCTCAGCAGGTGGGGACCCAGCCTTCCTCCTTGTCCTCATCCTCCTCCTTGTCCTCCTCATCCTCATCCTCCTCTTCATCCTGCTCATCATCCTATTCCTTGTCCTCTTCTTCCTCCACTTCCTTCTCTACCTCCTCCTCCTCTTCAGCAGGTGGGGACCCAGCCTTCCTCCTTGTCCTGATCCTCCTCCTCCTCCCTGTCCTCCTCATCCTCATCCTCCTCTTCATCCTGCTCATCATCCTCTTCCTTGTCCTCCTTTTCTTCCTCCTCTTCCTCCTCATCCTTCTCCACCTCTTCCTCCTCCTCAGCTGGTGGGGGCCTAGCCTTCCTCCTTGTCCTCATCCTCCTCCCTGTCCTCCTCATCCTCATCCTCCTCTTCATCCTGCTCATCATCCTATTCCTTGTCCTCTTCTTCCTCCACTTCCTTCTCTACCTCCTCCTCCTCTTCAGCAGGTGGGGACCCAGCCTTCCTCCTTGTCCTGATCCTCCTCCTCCTCCCTGTCCTCCTCATCCTCATCCTCCTCTTCATCCTGCTCATCATCCTCTTCCTTGTCCTCCTTTTCTTCCTCCTCTTCCTCCTCATCCTTCTCCACCTCTTCCTCCTCCTCAGCTGGTGGGGGCCTAGCCTTCCTCCTTGTCCTCATCCTCCTCCCTGTCCTCCTCATCCTCATCCTCCTCTTCATCCTGCTCATCATCCTATTCCTTGTCCTCCTTTTCTTCCTCCTCTTCCTCCTCATCCTTCTCCACCTCTTCCTCCTCCTCAGCAGGTGGGGACCCAGCCTTGAGGGGGTTGGGGGGTTGGGGTGGTGCCCCCACGCTCACCCCGTGCCCGTCGCAGCGCGGCCGAGTGTTGCAGCACCCCCTTCTCTCTCATGGGCCTCACCTTCACCGTCTCCTACCTCGCCCTGGGCGTCCTCAACCTCTGCGAGTTCTACCTCCTGGGCTTCGGAGCCTTCCAGAACGGGAACGTCATGCACAGGTCAGCCCGCGGTGGGGTGGGACCAGTGAGAAGACATTTCCTCACAAGGGTCAGGGAGGGATGGGAGACACCCAACGGGTGAGCCATGGGTTGATGGGTTGGCACAGAGGGTCACGTTGGGCTGGTGACCACCAGGGAAGTTCTGCAGGGATCCATCTCTTGAACGTCCTCGGGAACGAGCTGGGTGGAGGACCTGAAGGTCTGAGAACTCAGTCTGTGGAGGGCGTGAAACTGGGGGCAGATGTGGACACCCTTGAGGGCAGAGAGGTCCTGGAGAAGATGTGGACAGGCTGGAGAGTTGGGCAATCACCAACCTCATGGCATTTAGCAAGGGCAAGGGTTGGATTGTCCACAGGGGACGCAGGAACCCTGGATGGCCAAACAGACAAGAGGCTGGAGAGAAAGGGGTCTGGGGGTGCTGGGGGACGGCAAGTTGACCTGAGCCAACAGGGTGGGAGCCAAAAGGGCAACTGTGCCCTGGTGGGCATCCAACTGGGCAGGAGAGGTGGTTGTCCCGCTCTGCTCCACACTGGGGTGACCCCACCTTGAGCTCTGGGTCCAGTTCTGGTTGCCGCAGGATTAAAAGGGTCTAAAAGTCCTGGAGAGCGTCCAGAGGAGGGCATGGAGTGAAGGGTTTGGGTTGGAAGAGTGTGAGGAGCAGCTGAAGGGACTGGGTCTGGAGAAGAGGACACTGAGGGGAGGCTTCGTCGTGGGATGCAACTTCCTCACATGGGGAGGAAGAGGAGCAGGTGCTGAGCTCTTCTCTCTGGACCTGAGGGAAGGGCAGGAAGATGTGCCAAGGGTTGGGTTAGGTTGGGCATGAGGTTCTTCACCCAGAGGGTGGTGGAGCTGTGGAACAGCTCCTGAGGGAATGGAAGGAAGATGCCAGGAGAGGGTTAGGTTGGACATGAGGAGAAGGTTCTTCACCCAGAGGGTGGTGGAGCTGTGGAACAGCTCCTGAGGGAATGGAAGGAAGATGCCAGGAGAGGGTTAGGTTGGACATGAGGAGAAGGTTCTTCACCCAGAGGGTGGTGGAGCTCTGGAACAGCTCCTGAGGGAATGGCAGGAAGATGCCAGGAGAGGGTTAGGTTGGACATGAGGAGAAGGTTCTTCACCCAGAGGGTGGTGGAGCTCTGGAACATCTCCCCATGGCACCAAGTTGGACGATGTTCAAGGAGCGCTGACCAACGCCCTCATGGTGGGAACGTTGGGGTTGTCCTATGGGACAGGGGTTGGGTTTGATGGTCCTTGTGGGTCCCTTCCATCTCAGGTTGTTCCAAGGTTCTATGTCATGAGGGACTTGGGGAGCAGGCTATGGTCCCCAAGAGTTGGCCCCGGGCCGTGGTGACACATCCGATGTCCCCCGGTGGCACGAGAGTGTTGGGTTGGACATGAGGAGAAGGTTCTTCACCCAGAGGGTGGTGGAGCACTGGAACAGCTCCTCGTGGCACCAAGCTGGACAACGTTCAAGGAGCGTTGGCCAAGGCCGTGGTGGCCCCGGGCCGTGGTGACGCGTCCGGTGTCCCCCGGTGGCAGGGGGGTGACGGAGGCCGTGACGCTGCTGCTGCTGGCGCTGCAGACGGGGCTGCTGGACCTGCAGGTGCCCGCGCGGACCTTCCTCCTCAGCATCATCCTCTTCATCGTGGTCACCTCCACCCTGCAGTCCATGATGGACATCGCCGAGCCCATCCTGCTGGCGCTGGCGGCGTCCCGCAACCGGTACGGGGGGGAGCAGGATGGGGCCCCGTGGTGCTGGGGCAGGGGGAAGGGTTGGCCTGGCCTGGCTCTCAGTACGGCTCTGGTCCTCGTTGGGGCAGGATTGGTGCTGGAGGAGAGGTTGGAGCTCAGCGCCGCAGGGAATGGGAGCTGGAAGAGGGGTTGGAGCTCAGCACCGCAGCAGAATGGGTGCCAGAGCTCAGCACCGCAGGGAATGGAAGCTGGAAGAGGGGTTGGAGCTCAGCACCGCAGGGAATGGGTGCAGGAGCTCAGCACCCCAGCAGGATGGGAGCAGGAGCTCAGCACTGCAAGGGATGGGAGCTCAGCACCTGGCAGGATGGGAGCTGGAGCAGGGACTGGAGCTCAGCACCCCAGGGGATGGGAGCTGGAAGAGGGGTTGGAGCTCAGCACCGCAGGGAATGGGTGCAGGAGCTCAGCACCCCAGCAGGATGGGAGCAGGAGCTCAGCACTGCAAGGGATGGGAGCTGGAGCAGGGACTGGAGCTCAGCACCCCAGGGGATGGGAGCTGGAAGAGGGGTTGGAGCTCAGCACCGCAGGGAATGGGTGCAGGAGCTCAGCACCCCAGCAGGATGGGAGCAGGAGCTCAGCACTGCAAGGGATGGGAGCTGGAGCAGGGACTGGAGCTCAGCACCCCAGCAGGATGGGAACAGGAGCTCAGCACCCCAGGGGATGGGAGCTGGAAGAGGGGTTGGAGCTCAGCACCGCAAGGAATGGGTGCAGGAGCTCAGCACCCCAGGGAATGGGAGCTCAGCACCCGGCAAGATGGGAGCAGGAGCTCAGCACCCCAGCAGAATGGGAGCTGGAGCAGGGTCTGGAGCTCAGCACCCCAGCAGGCTGGGAACAGGATCTCAACACCCCAAGTAATGGGAGCTCAGCACCCCAACAGGATGGGAGCAGGAGTTCAGCACCCCAGGGGATGGGAGCTGGAAGAGGGGTTGGAGCTCAGCACTGCAGCAGAATGGGTGCAGGAGCTCAGCACCCCAGGAATGGAAGCTGGAGAAGGGGTTGGGGCTCAGCACCGCAGGGAATGGGTGCCAGAACTCAGCACCCCAGCAGAATGGGAGCTCAGCACCCCAGCAGGATGGGAGCAGGAGCTCAGCACCCCAGGGAGGGAATGGGAGCTGGAGCAGTGATTGGAGCTCAGCACCCCAGCAGGATGGGAGCAGGAGCTCAGCATCTCAGGGGAGTGGGAGCTGGAGGAGGGGTTGGAGTTCAGCACCGCAGGCAATGGGAGCTCAGAACCCCAGCAGGATGGGAGCAGGAGCTCAGCACCCCAGGATAATGGGAGCTCAGCACCCCAGCAGGGTTGGGAACAGGAGCTCAACACCCCAGGGAATGGGAGCTGGAGCAGTGATTGGAGCTCAGCACCCCAGCAGGATGGGAGCAGGAGCTCAGCACCCCAGGGAGGGAATGGGAGCTGGAGGAGGGGTTGGAGTTCAGCACCGCAGCAGGATGGGAGCTCAGAACCCCAGCAGGATGGGAGCAGGAGCTCAGCACCCCAGGGTAATGGGAGCTCAGCACCCCAGCAGGTTGGGAACAGGAGCTCAGCACCCCAGGGAGGGAATGGGAGCTGGAGCAGTGATTGGAGCTCAGCACCCCAGCAGGATGGGAGCAGGAGCTCAGCATCTCAGGGGAGTGGGAGCTGGAGGAGGGGTTGGAGTTCAGCACCGCAGCAGGATGGGAGCTCAGCACCGCAGGCAGTCGGAGCCAGAGGAGGGGCTGGAGCTCAGCACCCGGCAGGATGGGTGCTGAGCGCTGCCCCGCAGGAGCCCCTGGCCCCATCTCCGCGGGCTCTCCCTGTGCCTCTTCCTGCTGGTGTTTCCCTCCTTCCTGGCGCTCCGGCTCTCCCGGCTCTTCCCCCCGGATTTCTGGCTGCTCATCCTGCTCTCCAGCTGCGCCCTCACCTCCCTGCAGGTACCACTTCCGGCTCCGCTTCTCCCTCCCAGCCCCGACTGGGACACCAGTTTGAGCATCCCTGTCCCAGTTCTCCTCTCCCTGCTCCCACTGGGACCCCAGTTTGAGCATCCTTGCCCCAGTTCTCCCACCACCCACTAGGATCTCAGTTTGAGCATCCCTGCCCCAGTCCCCCCAGTCCCTGCACAGTTGTCCTCTTCCAGTTCCCACTGGGACCCAATTTGAGCATCCCTGTCTCAGGATCCTCCTCCCAGTTCCAACTGTGCCCCCAGTTTGAGCATCCCTGCACAGTTCTCCTCTCCAGCCTCCCACTGGGACCCCAAGTTGAGCATCCCTGCCCCGGTATCCCAATCCCAGTTCAGTTCTCCTCTCCCAGCTCCCATTGGGACCCCAGTTTGGCCATCCCTGCCCCAGTCCCCCCAATCCCTGTCCAGTTCTCTTCTCCCAGTTCTCACTGGGCCCAAATTTGAGCATCCCTGCCCCAGTTTCCTCCTCCCGGTCTCAACTGGGACCCCAGTTTGGCCATCCCTGCCCAGTTCTCCTCTGCCAGCTCCCACTGGGACCCCAGTTTGGCCATCCTTGTCCCAGTCCCCACCTCCCACTGGGACCCCAGTTTGGCCATCCCTGCCCCAGTTCTCTGCCAGCCCCCCAGTCCCTGCCCAGTTCTCCTCTCCCAGCTCCCACTGGGACCCCAGTTTGGCCATCCTTGTCCCAGTCCCCACCTCCCAGCTCCCACTGGGACCCCCGTTTGGCCATCCCTGCCCCAGCCCCCCAGTCCCTGCCCAGTTCTCCTCTCCCACCTCCCATTGGGACCCCAGTTTGGCCATCCCTGCCCAGTTCTCCTCTGCCAGCTCCCACTGGGACCCCAGTTTGGCCATCTTTGCCCCAGTTCTCCTCTCCCACCTCCCACTGTGACCCCAATTTGAGCATCCAAGCCCCAGTGCCCCCAATCCCTGTTCAGTTCTCCTCTCCCAGCTCCCACTGGGACCCCAGTTTGGCCATCCTTGTCCCAGTCCCCACCTCCCACCTCCCACTGGGACCCCAGTTTGGCCATCCCTGCCCCAGTTCTCTGCCAGCCCCCCAGTCCCTGCCCAGTTCTCCTCTCCCAGCTCCCACTGGGACCTCAGTTTGGCCATCCCTGCCCAGTTCTTCTTTCCAACATCCCACTGGGACCCCAAGTTGGGAGTCCCTGCCCCAGTCCCCACCTCCCAGCTCCCACTGGGACCCCAGTCTGTCCATCCCTGCCCAGTTCTCCTCCCCCAGCTCCCACTGGGACCCCAGTCTGTCCATCTCTGCCCAGTTCTCCTCCCCCAGCTCCCACTGGAACCTCAGTTTGGCCATCTCTGCCCAGTTCTCCTCTCCCAGCTCCCACTGTGACCCCAATTTGAGCATCCAAGTCCCCCCAATCCCTGCCCAGTTCTCCTCTCCCACCTCCCATTGGGACCCCAGTTTGGCCATCCCTGCCCAGTTCTCCTCTGCCAGCTCCCACTGGGACCCCAGTTTGGCCATCTTTGCCCCAGTTCTCTTCTCCCACCTCCCACTGTGACCCCAATTTGAGCATCCAAGCCCCAGTGCCCCCAATCCCTGTTCAGTTCTCCTCTCCCAGCTCCCACTGGGACCCCAGTTTGGCCATTCTTGTCCCAGTCCCCACCTCCCACCTCCCACTGGGACCCCAGTTTGGCCATCCCTGCCCCAGTTCTCTGCCAGCCCCCCAGTCCCTGCCCAGTTCTCCTCTCCCAGCTCCCACTGGGACCTCAGTTTGGCCATCCCTGCCCAGTTCTTCTTTCCAACATCCCACTGGGACCCCAAGTTGGGAGTCCCTGCCCCAGTCCCCACCTCGCAGCTCCCACTGGGACCCCAGTCTGTCCATCTCTGCCCAGTTCTCCTCCCCCAGCTCCCACTGGAACCCCAGTTTGGCCATCTCTGCCCAGTTCTCCTCTCCCAGCTCCCACTGGGACCCCAGTTTGACCATCCCTGCCCCAGTTCTCCTCTCCCAGCTCCCACTGGGACCCCAAGTTGGGAGTCCCTGCCCAGTTCTCCTTTCCAACATCCCACTGGGACCCCAAGTTGGGAGTCCCTGCCCCAGTCCCCACCTCCCAGCTCCCACTGGGATCCCAGTTTGAGCATCCCTTACCCAGTTTTCTCCTCCTGGTCTCAACTGGGACCCCAGTGACCATCCCTGCCCAGTTCTCCTCTCCTACCTCCCACTGTGACCCCAATTTGAGCATCCAAGCCCCAGTGCCCCCAATCCCTGTTCAGTTCTCCTCTCCCAGCTCCCACTAGGACCCCAGTTTGGCCATCCTTGTCCCAGTCCCCACCTCCCACCTCCCACTGGGACCCCAGTTTGGCCATCCCTGCCCCAGTTCTCTGCCAGCCCCCCAGTCCCTGCCCAGTTCTCCTCTCCCAGCTCCCACTGGGACCTCAGTTTGGCCATCCCTGCCCAGTTCTTCTTTCCAACATCCCACTGGGACCCCAAGTTGGGTGTCCCTGCCCCAGTCCCCACCTCCCAGCTCCCACTGGGACCCCAGTCTGTCCATCCCTGCCCAGTTCTCCTCCCCCAGCTCCCACTGGGACCCCAGTCTGTCCATCTCTGCCCAGTTCTCCTCCCCCAGCTCCCACTGGAACCCCAGTTTGGCCATCTCTGCACAGTTCTCCTCTCCCAGCACCCACTGGGACCCCAGTTTGACCATCCCTGCCCCAGTTCTCCTCTCCCAGCTCCCACTGGGACCCCAAGTTGGGAGTCCCTGCCCCAGTCCCCACCTCCCAGCTCCCACTGGGACCCCAGTCTGTCCATCCCTGCCCAGTTCTCCTCCCCCAGCTCCCACTGGAACCTCAGTTTGGCCATCTCTGCCCAGTTCTCCTCCCCCAGCTCAACTGGGACCCCAGTCTGTCCATCCCTGCCCCAGTTCTCCTCTCCCAGCTCCCACTGGGACCCCAAGTTGGGAGTCCCTGCCCAGTTCTCCTTTCCAACATCCCACTGGGACCCCAAGTTGGGAGTCCCTGCCCCAGTCCCCACCTCCCAGCTCCCACTGGGACCCCAGTTTGGCCATCCCTGCCCCAGCCCCCCAGTCCCTGCCCAGTTCTCCTCTCCCAGCTCCCACTGGGCCCCCCAGTTTGGCCATCCCTGCCAGGCGCTGGGCACGCTCTTCGTCTCGGCGCTCTTGGCGGTGGAGCCGGCGCAGGCGGCGGCCCTGGAGCGCCTGGACGAGCTCATCTACTGTGTGAGCGCCGTCACCCGCGTCCTGGAGTTCCTGGTGGCCGTGGCCGTGGTGGCCCTTGGCACGTGGGAGTCGCTCTTCGGGGAGTGGAGCTGGGTGGGCACCTCGGTCATCATCGTCCATTCCTACTTCAACGTGTGGCTGCGCGCCCGCTCGGGCTGGAGGAGCTTCCTGCTGCGCCGCGGCGCCGCCAAGAAGATCCAGTCCTTGGCCAAGGCCACGGGCGGGCAGCTGCGGGACCACGACGACGTCTGTGCCATCTGCTTCCAGGTGAGAGTCCCCCCCCCTCTTCGGGCACCCTCGGGTCCTCTGCCCAGCCGGCACCATCCTCGTGCTCGTTGGGTGTCGCCTCCCTGCCCTGCTTGGTCCTGTCTTCATGCACAGCAAGAGGCAGCTCCCTGCCCACCTGGTGCCACCTTCCTGCCCACCAAGTGACATCTTCCTACCCACCTGGTGCCACCTCCATCCTCACCTGGTGCCACCTCCCTGCCCACCAAGTGACATCTCCCTGCCCACCTGGTGCCACCTCCCTGCCCACCAAGTGACATCTCCCTACCCACCTGGTGCCACCTCCATCCTCACCTGGTGCCACCTTCCTGCCCACCAAGTGACATCTCCCTGCCCACCTGGCCTCCTCTCTTGGTGCCACCTCCCTGCCCACCAAGTGACATCTCCCTCCTCACCTGGTGCCACCTCCCTCCTCACCTGGTGCCACCTCCCTGCCCACCAAGTGACATCTCCCTGCCCACCTGGTGCCACCTCCCTCCTCTCTTGGTGCCACCTCCCTGCCCACGAAGTGACATCTCCCTCCTCACCTGGTGCCACCTCCCTCCTCACCTGATGCCACCTCCCTGCTCACTGGGTGACACCTCCCTGTCCATTTAGTCCTATTTTCATAGCCATCAAGGGACATCTCCCTGCCCACCTGGTGCCATCTCCCTCTTCACCTGGCGCCACCTCCCTCCTCACCTGGTGCCACCTCCCTGCCCATTTAGTCTTATTTTCATGCCCACCAAGTGACATCTCCCTGCCCACCTGGTGGGGCCACCTCCCTGCTTACTGGGTGACATCTCCCTGCCCACCTGGTGCCACCTCCCTGCCCAACAGGTGACATCTCCTTGTCCACAAAGTACCACCTCCTTCCTCACCGGGTGCCAGTCTCACCGGGTGCCACCTCCCTGCCCACCGGGTGCCAGTCTCACCCAGTGCCCCCTCCGTGCCCACAGGACATGCAGGTGGCCGTCGTCACCCCCTGCAGCCACATCTTCCACGCCTCCTGCCTCCGCAAGTGGCTCTACGTGCAGGACACGTGTCCCATGTGCCACCAACAAGTGGCACCGGCGGGCACCGAGGAGGACGCTGGCGGCGCGAGGGCAGCTCAACGGGCACCGCGTGGTGGGGACGAGGTGCCAGAGGACAGAGGAGCCACCAGGAGCCCTCAGCACCAGGATGGGGTGCCCAGCGCGGCGCCAGGCCGAGGGGACGGTGGCACTTCCCAGGACCATGGGGGTGGGCACCTCGGTCCCTGCCACCCTGCTCATCCCCACGCCTCGGCCCCACAGCGGCCAGAAGCGGGCACCACCCCAGTGCCCCACGGGGACCCTCACCCCGGTGCCCAGGACCCCTTTGCCAGCGCCGAGGTGGGCACGAGGGACAGCGGGGATGCCCACAGTGGTCACCAGCCCTCCTAGCGCCCGGGCAGGGGTCCCTGTGCCAGCCCTGGCATCCCCGAGTGCCCACACCCCCACGGACTCGTTTGGCAATAAAGCCAGAGCTGGAGCAGCTGCGTGCCAGGACGATGCCAGGCGGTCCCACCTGCCAGGATTGTGCCACCTGCCAGGATGGTGCCCTGTGCTGGGATGATGCCCCAGAATGGTGCCCTGTGCTGGGATGGTGCCCTGTGCCAGAATGATGCCTTGTGCTGGAACAATGTCCTATACTTGGGTTGATTCCCCGTGCCAGGACAATTCCCTATGCCAGGACGATACCCCATGCTGGGATGATGCCCTGTGCCAGGATGGTGCCCTGTGTTGGGATGAGTCCCCGTGCCAGGGTGATGCCCTGTACTGCGTCAGCATCCTGTGCCAGGGCGATGCCCTGTGCCAAGACGGTACCCAGGCTGGGATGATGCCCTGTGCCAGGGCAGTGCCCCACGATGGGATGGTTATCTGTGCCAGGATGATGCCCCGTGCCTGGCGTGTCCCTGGAAGGGGACAGGGAAGGGTGCCCAGCGGGTGCCCCCTGCCTCTGCCCTTTCCCCTCTCCATGGCATGGGCTGGGCAGCTTGGGAGAGGGGCTTGTGGGGAGGGGGCTTGGGGTGCTCCTGGGGGTGGGGGGGCGATGACCTGAGCTTGGGGGGGGTCCCCCATCTCCCCACGGATCCCGGATGTGGGGGGTCCCCATCTCCCCACAGATCCCGGCTGGGGTGGGTCCCCCATCTCCCCACGGATCCCAGCTGGGGGGGGGGGGGGGGGGTCCCCCATCTCCCCACAGGAGGGGGGTCCCCAGGCAGGGGATCCCTGACGAGGCAGTAAGTGCCCCCCCCCCCCCCCCCAAATCGCCCCCCCCCCTTTCAGCCGAGCCCCTATGGGCCCCACATCCCATTAGGAAGCGGGTTTGGGGGTGCAGCCCCCACCCCACTGCTCGGCCCCCCAGGGATTTGCCGTGGGGCAGAAGGAGTAGGGAGGCCTCTCATCCCCCCGGGATCCCCCCCCCCCGCACTCAGCCCCCCCCCCCCGTGCCGTGCTGTCTCCATTAGGGCCCATTAGTGGAGGTGGAACAGGTCCCTAGGGAGACGTTCCCAGGGGAACACGCGGCCCTCGCTCGGCTGCCGGGAACGGGGAGAAGGGGGGCAGGGAACTGGGGTCCCTCTGGGGGTGCCCATCCCGGGGGTGTTGGATGGGAGAGGGAAGGATGGAGGGTGGGGTGGGTGAGGACATGGATGGTTGGGCTATGGGACTGGGCCAGGATGCGGTTTTGCATGGATGGATACTGGGATGGACAGAGATGTGCATGGATGGAGGTTGGGATGGATGTGGGCATGGACAGAGGGACACTGGGATGGGCAGGAGCGGGGATGGATGGACACTGGGATGGATGGGGTGTGGATGATTGGACAACGGGGATGGGTGGGGGTGTTTGCAGATGGATACTGGGATGGACAGGGATTTGCACGGGTGGAGTTTGGGATGGGCAGGGGCATGGAGGGATGGGTGGGTGCCGGGATGGAGGGGGACATGGATGGATGGATACAGAGAGGGACTCCACAGGGTCTGGGAGGCAGGGGGGGAGCTTTGGGGTTCCTGCAGAGCATCCTGGGGGATGCAGGAGGGGCTCATCCAGGGAGTCCTGAGGACCTGTTTGGGGGTCTCTCCAGGGTGTCTTGGGGGGTGCATTGGGGTCAGTCTGGGGTATCTCCAGGACCTGTTTGGGGTCCCTCCAGGACCATCCCAGGGGATGCAGTGGGGTCTCCTCTTGGGTCTCCCTGGTACCCATTTGGGGTGTCCCTGACGTCTCTCTGATACCCATCTGTGGTTCCTCCAGAGCATCCAATGAGATGCAGTGGGGTCTCCTTGAGATCCATTTGGAGTCTCCCTGGGGTCTCCCTGGTACCCATCTGGGGTCCCTCCTGGACCATCCCAGGGGTTACAGTGGGATTTCCTCTGGAGCCTCCCTCGTACCCATTTGGGTCCCTCCAGATCATCCCAGGGGATGCAGCGGGGTGTCCCTGGGATCTCCCTGGGCCCCATTCGGGGTCTCTCCAGAGCACCCCGAGGGATGCAGTGGGGTCTCCCTAGTAACCATTTGGGGTCTCCCTAGGACCCATCTGGGGTCCCTCTGGAGCATCCCGAGGGATGCAGTGGGATCCCTCCCGGGGTTCCCGGCGCCCCCCCCCCCCCGCCCCCAGCGGAGCCCCCTCCTCCCGAGGCGGGGAGGGGCCGCCCCTCCCCGGAATGATGTCAGCCCGGCCGGCCCCCCCGCCCCCCCGCTCCGGCCCTGCCTCCCCGGGGAGGCGGCGGGGATGGCCCGGGCCGGCGGGCCGGGGGGGCCGGGCCGGGGGGTGCTGGTGCTGATGGTGCTGGTGGCGGGGGGGGGGACGGGGGGGGCGGCGGCGGCGCGGGGGGGGCGGCCCTCGGGGACTCCCCCCTGCCCACCCCGGGCCGCTGCTGCTGCTGCTGCCGCTGCCAACGCCGCCGCCCCCCCGCATCCCGCCCGCCGCCGCCGCCGCCCGCCCGGTAACGGACACCCCCACCCCACCCTTCCCGGGAACCGATCCCCCTGGGGCCCCCGCCGGGCTCCCACCCCCTCCTGCGCGCCGCTCCTCCTCGCAGCTTCCCTCTTTCCCTCCCTCTGCTCCTCCATCCCTCCCTCCATCCATCCCTCCTTTCACTCCTCCTCTGCATCCCTCCCTCCATCCCTCCCTCCGCTCCTCCTCTGTCTGTTTCCATCCCTCCCTCCAGTGCTCTAAGCCTCCCTCCCTCCATCCATCCCTCCCTCCCTTCGCCCCTCCATCCCTCCCACCGCTCCTCCTCTGTCTCCTTCCATCCCTCCTCCCATCCCTCCCTCCAGTGCTCTAAGCCTTCCTCCATCCCTCCCTCCCTCCACTCCTCCTCTGCCTCTTTCCATCCCTTCCTCCAGTGCTCTAAGTCTCCCCTCCCTTCATTCCTTCCTCCATCCCTCTCTCTGCTCCTCTTCTGCTTTATCCATCTCCATCCCTCTATCCTTCCTTCCACTCCATCCCTCCCTCGACCCCTCCTTTGCTTTCCCCATCCCTCCCTCCACTCCTCCTCTGCATTCCTACATCACTCCCTCCAGTGCTCTAAGACTTCCTCCCTCCCTGCCTCTGCTCCTCCTCTGCCTTCCCCAGCCCTCCCCTCATCCCTCCACTAC
Organism: Tapera naevia; assembly: GCA_033556795.1. NCBI lineage: Eukaryota > Metazoa > Chordata > Aves > Cuculiformes > Neomorphidae > Tapera > Tapera naevia. The sequence goes on along the minus strand of JAUMJJ010000808.1, from coordinate 65,124 downwards.
TCCTCTGCATCCCTCTCCACTCCTCCTGGCAGCTTCCCTACATCCCTCCTTCTGCTACTCCCCTACATCCCTCCTCTCCTCCCTCCATCCTTCTCTCCACTCCTCCCCTGCCATCTCTCCCTCCTTGCCTCCCTCCATCCCTCCCTCTGCTCCTTCCATCCCTTGTTCCACTCCTCCCCTGCCATTTCTATCCCTCCATCCCTCCCTCCACTCCCCCTTTGCCTTCCCCGTCCCTCCCTCCATCCCTCTCTCCACTCCTCCCCTGCCATCCCCATCCCTCCCTCCATCCATCCCATCCTCCCTTCATTCCCATCTCCCCCATCCCCTTCCCCATCCCCTTCCCCATCCCATCTCCATCCCTTTCCATCCCCATGCCCATGCCCATGCCCATGCCCATCCCATCCCATCCCATCCCATCCCATCCCATCCCTCACTCCCCGTCTGCCGGGCTCCTCCTGCTCCAACTTCTCAGCCCCCGCCCCCCCGGGCTCCCCTCGCTACCTCCGCCTCCCCCCGGCTCCTCCCAGCCCTTCCCCGCCCCCCCCCCCCCCTCCCGCCCCCCCCCCCCCCTCCGGTCTCCCCTCACCCCCCACCCCTCCCGGGCTCTCCCCGCCCCCTCCCGCCCCCTCTACCCCCGGTCCCCCGTCCCCCTCCCCTCCTCGGCCCCCCGCCCCCCCGGGCTCCCCCCGCCCCCCCCCCCGCCCTCCCTCCGCAGATGCCGCTTCCCCGGCAGCCGGGACGGCGGCCCCGGTGCCCGGCGGGCGCTGAGCCCCGCTGGCCCGGCCGGGGGTGGGGGGGCGCCGGGGGGCCCCTCTGAGCCCCTGCCATGTTCTCGGTGCAGGAGGCACTGCCCCGGGGGGGGCTCCCCATGAAGGAAGAGCCTCTCAGCGCGGGACTGCCCGCCGGCCGCTGGCTGCAGGGCACCGGCATCCTCGATGCCAGCACGGCTGCGCAAAGGTAAGCGGCTCCGCGGGCACCTCGGGCACTGTGGGCATCCTGGGGCACTGTGGGCACCCCGGGCTCCGCGGGCATCCCGGGGACTTCAAGCTTCCTTGGGCTCTCTGGGCATCCTGGGCTCTGCAAGCATCTTTGGGCACCGTGGGCATCCTTGCGCACTGCGAGCATCCCAGACTCCATGGGCATCCTTGGGCACTGCGGGCATCCCGGGTATCCCAGGCTCCATGAACATCCCAGGCTCCACTGGCATCGCAGGCATTGCGAGCATCCTTGGGCACTGCAAGCATCCCAAGGCTTTACAGGTATCCCGGGCACTGCGAGCATCCTTAGGCACTGTGGGCATCCCGGGCTTTACAGTCATCCCGGGCTCCACCAGCATCCTTGGGCACTGCGAGCATCCTGGGCACTGCAAGCATCCCAGGCATCCCGGGCTCCACAGGGATCCCAGACTCCATGAGCATCCTTGGATACTGTGGGCATTTTAGGCTTTTTGGGCATCCCAGGCTCCATCACCATCACAGGCACTGTGGGCATCCTGGGCTCCATGGGCATCCCAGGTTCCACGAGCATCCTGGGCACTGTGAGCATACTCGGGCACTGCGAGCATCGCAGGCTTTACAGGAATCCTGGGCTCCACCAGCATCCTTAGGCACTGTGGGTATCCCAGGCTTTATGGGCATCCTGGACACTGTGAGCATCCTTAGGCACTGTGGGCATCCTGGGCTTTTCGGGCATCCCAGGCTTTTCAGGCATTCCTGGCTCTGTGGGCACCCTGGGCACTGCGAACATCCCTGGCTCTGCAAGCATTCCAGGCTTTGTGGGCATCCTTAAGCACTGTGAGCATCCTGGGCTCCATGGGTATCTCAGGCTCCACAGGCATCCCGGACTTTACGGGCATCCTTGACCGCTGTGAGCACCCTGGACTCTGCGAGTGCCCCAGGCTCCACAGGCATCCATGGGCACTGTGGGTAGCCTGGGCTCTGTGGGCATCCCAGGCTCCACGGGCATCCCAGGCTACATGTCCATCCTTGGGCACTGCGAGCATCCTGTGCTCCATGGGCATCCTCAGGCACTGTGGGCATCCTGGGCTCCATGAGCATCCTAGGTGCAGTGGGTATGCCTGGTTCTGCGGGCATCCTTGGGCACTGCAAGCATCCCAGGCTCTGTGGGCATTCCAGGTGCTGTGGTTGTGCTGAGCTCCGTGGGCTTCTCGGGCTCTGTGAGTTATCCTGGGCACCAGGCACATCCTGGGCTCCGCAGGCATCCACATTTCTTCGGGCATCCCAGGCACCACGCGCATCCCTGGTACCACTGGCTCCACAGGCATCCTGGCTGTGATGGGCATCCCAGGTGCTGTGGGCATCCAGTCACCATGAGAATCCCAGGCTCTGCGGGCATCCTATTGCACTGTGGGCATCCCAGGTGCTCTGGGCATCCTGGGCACCACACGTATCCTGGGTACCTCGGGCTCCTCAGGCATCACGGGCTCCGTGGGCACCCTGGACGCTCTGCACCCCCTGGGCATCCCAGCACCCTCACCCTCACCACCCTGAGATCCTGCCTGGATTCCTTGGGCGTCCCAAGTGCCCCACGTTCCTGGGGCTCCTTGGACCTTCGGGTACCCCCACCTCGTGCTTCCCTTGGGCATCCTGGGTGCTCCTGCAGGTTCCCCCCCCCCCCCCCCCCCAGGTGCCAGGGCTCAGGGCTGCTTGCTTGGTGCTGGGGGGCAGTGGGTGCTGGCACTGGGGTGGGCGCTGCTGTCGGAGCTGCCAGGGGCTTGTGCCGTGCCACGTACCCACCAGGTCAGGATCTGACCCTGATCCCCATCCCCTGCCCTCTCTGGGGGGGCTCCCTGCACCCTACACTTTGGGAGGGACCCCAACCTTGGGGACAGCGCCCACAGGGATCCACGGAGTTGGGGGGCACACGGAGCTCCCCAGGAGAGTAGGGGATGGGGTGCATGGAGCCCCCCCACACCCCGAGAGGGCAGGGGGTGGAGATGGGGTGCATGGGGCCCCTTGAGAGCCCAGGGGATGGGGTGCAGGGTGCTCCCCAAGGAGGGGCAGGGAATGGGGTGCAGGGAGCCCCCTCTCTCCCCACCCCACAGCGGTGCCCTGTGTGTGCCATGCGTGTGGGTGTGATTGTGGGGTGCCCATTGCCCCCCCAGCCCGCACTCCCCTTGCACTTCCAGCTGGGGGAGGGCTCACCCCACCCCTCTGCACCCCCCAGCTCACCCCCCCCACCCCCTCAGTGGGACCCTGGGTGATGCCAAGCGACTCCCATGGCCGCTCCCTGTTGGGTGATGCCATGGGGTCCCAGCTTGGCAAGTGGGGTGCAGTGCACCCTCCCCAGCCCCAGGGGAGCCCCCCCTGGCAGCGGGTGCTGCTTTCCTGTAAGAGCTCTTGGCGGGGCTGCGCTGCTTGGAAATGCTCTGATTGCCTTTAATAATTAATAATTAATAACGGCCGCGCTCGTCTTGGGGAGCGGAGATGGAGCCACCGCCCTGCCCCCCCCCCAAAAAACAGCACTTTAGGGCCTGAGCTTTGGGGTGGGGGGAAAGGGGGGGGCTGAGGGGGGACTGGCACTGCTGGCATCCTGCCCATCGACCATGGGAAAGGGAGAGTGGGGTCCCTGTGGCATTGGGGGGTCCCTATAGCACTGAGGGTTCCCATGGCACTGGGGGTTCCCGTGGCATCAGAGGTACCCGTGGCACTGGGGGTCCCTATGGCACTGAGGGTCCCCATCCCTCAGGACATGGGTGATGGTCCAGCTGGGAGTGCTGGGATGGGGTCCCAGTGATGCTCTGGGGGTCCTTGGGGGGTCAACCCTCCATGCCATGGGGCCAAGTGCCACAGGGGTGGGTAGGGGACAGGGGACACCCGTGGGGGGGCACCAGGACATGGTCACCATGTGCCGGGCTCGGTGTTTGCCCACGGGGGATGTTTCTGCTCCCCAAAGATCAGATTGGGGTGATGAAGGCCCAGGAGCAGCATTAAAGGTGACAAATGAGGGTGCCCGGGGTCTCGTGCCCACCCTGTGCCAACTCTGCCCCACAGCCTGGGGGTGCTGGGACCAGCAGGTCACTGGGAGAGGGACTGAATCCCCTCGTGTTCGGACGTGACAGTGGTGGCTGGGGCTTGGGTGGTACCCTGGGAGGTGTCCCCATGTCCACATATCCCTGTGTCCTCATGTCTTGGTGTCCTCATGTCCTGGTGTCCCCGTGTCTCCACATCCTGGTGTCTCCACATCCCAGTGTCCCCGTATCCTGATGTCCCCATATCCCAGTATCCTTATGTCTTGGTGTCCCCCACATCCCAATGTCCACATGACCTGATGTTCCCCTGTCCTGGTGTCCCAGTGTCCCCATATTCCAGTGTTCCTGTGTCCTAGTGTCCCCATGTCCATGTATACCCATGTCCTGGTGTCCCAAAGTCTTGGTGTCCCCACGTCCCAGTGTCCCCATATCTTAATGTCCCCATGTCCTGGTGTGCCGGTGTTCCCACATCCTGGTGTCTCCATGTCCTGGTGTCCCCACATCTTGATGTCCCCCTGTTCTGGTGCTGTCACGTCCCAGTGTCCCCACATCTTGATGTCCCCCTGTTCTGGTGTCCTCACATCCCAGTGTCCCCATGTCCCGGTGTCCTGATGCCCCTGTGTCCTGATGTCCCTACATCCTGGTGTCCCCATGTCCTGGTGTCCCCACATCCCAGTGTCTCCATATCCCAGTGTCTCCATATCCCAGTGTCTCCATGTCCTGGTGTCCCTGCATCCCAGTGTTCCCACATCCCACCCTCACCAGTGACACTGGGGACAAGGGTACCGGGATGAAGGTGCTGGAGCATGCCTGGGGACAGCTCTGCAGCCCTCGCAGGTGCTGTCACCACTCTGTCACCCTAGGAGGGGGTGTGGGGACAGCAGTGGTGGCCACCAGAGCAGCGTGGGGTGCACCAGGGCTGGACTCAGGTCTGGAGGGCTTGGGGATGTCACCTCTTGTCCCCAATGCTTGTTCCAGGCATCCCATGGGCATCCCAGGGAGAAGGTGTTGGGGGTCCTGGGGAAGGGTCCTGGGTGCTGCCCCCTAGCCTGGAGCCCAGCAGCTCCCACCAAACCTGTTTTGGGGAGGCAGTGGCCCTGGGGAGAGGATTGTGGGGGGTCCCAAGGAGGAGATCATGGGTACTACCACCATCCTGGGTCACAGCACCCCTGGGTGCCAGGGGCTGTCATCACCCACGTGGGGATGGGGGTCCAGCAGCTCCCACCAAGCCTGGTCCCTGGGGATGGGGTGGCCCTGGGTGTCCTGGGGAGGGGGTCCTGGGGGGGGTCTCAAGGAGGAATCCTGGGTGATGCCTCCCATCGTGAAGGCCAGCAGCTCCCACCAAACCTGTCCTGGGAATGAGGTGACCCTGAGGAGGGGGTCCTGGAGGTCCCAGCAGCCACCCTGTGGTCACCTCCCAACCTTCTCCTGGTGTCGGCAGCGGGGTGGGCCTGGCCCGAGCCCACTTTGAGAAGCAGCCCCCATCCAACCTTCGGAAATCCAACTTCTTCCACTTCGTTCTGGCCATGTACGACCGGCAGGGCCAGCCCGTGGAGATCGAGCGCACCTCCTTCATCGACTTCGTGGAGAAGGAGAGGGTGAGACCCCCGGGGCGGTGGTGGGATGGGGCTGTGGTGGGGTTGTGGTGGGATGGGTTATTATGGGATGAGGTTGTGATGGAATGAGGTTGTGGTTCTTGGGGGGCATGGGATTGTGGAGAATAATGGGGATTGTGGTGGGATGGGTTGTGGTGGAGATGGGGTTGTGGGCTGGATGGGGTTGTGGTTGGGATTGGGTTTAGGTGGAGACGGGGTTGCAGAGATGATGAGATTGTGTTGGGATGGGGTTGTGGAGATGATGTGGCTGTGGTGGGGATGGGGTTGTGGGATGGGGTTGTGGTGGGGATGGGGTTGTGGAGAAGATGGGGTTGTGGTGGGGATGGGGTTGTGGAGAAGTTGGGGTTGTGATGGGATGGGTTATTATGCGATGGGGTTGTGGTGGGTTGGGGTTGTGATGGAATGGGGTTGTGGTTCTCGGGGGGATGAGATTGTGGAGATAATGGGGATTGTGGTGGAGATGGGGTTGTGGCTGTGATTGGGTTTAGGTAGGGGGTGGGGTTGTGGAGATGATGAGGTTGTGGAGGTGATGAGGTTGTGGAGGAGATGAGATTGTGTTGGGATGGGGTTGTAGGGATGATGTGGCTGTGGTGGGGATGTGGTTGTGGTGGGATGGGGTTGTGGTGGGAATGAGGTTCTGGAGGAGATGGGGTTGTGGAGGGGATGGGGTTGTGGTTGGGATAGGGTTTAGGTGGGGATGGGGTTGTGGAGAAGCTGGGGTTGTGATGGGACAGGGTTGTGGCGAAGATGGGGTTGTGGAGGGGATGGGGTTGTGGTTGAGATGGGGTTGTGGAGGGGATGGGGTTGTGGTTGAGATGGGGTTGTGGAGGGGATGGGGTTGTGGTTGGGATGGGGTTGTGATGGAATGGGGTTGTGGTTCTGGGGGGGATGGGATTGTGAAGATAATGGGGATTGTGGTGGGATGGGTTGTGGTGGAGATGGAGTTGTGGCTGGGATAGGGTTATGGTTGGGATTGGGTTTAGGTGGGGGGTGGCGTTGTGGAGATGATGGGTTGTGGAGGTGATGGGGCTATGTTGGGATGGGGTTGTGTTGGGATGGGGTTGTGGAGATGATGGGTTGTGGAGGTGATGGGGCTATGTTGGGATGGGGTTGTGTTGGGATGGGGTTGTGGAGATGATGGGTTGTGGAGGTGATGGGGCTATGTTGGGATGGGGTTGTGGAGATGGTGGGTTGTGGAGGTGATGGGGCTATGTTGGGATGGGGTTGTGTTGGGATGGGGTTGTGGAGATGATGGGTTGTGGAGGTGATGGGGCTATGTTGGGATGGGGTTGTGGAGATGGTGGGTTGTGGAGGTGATGGGGCTATGTTGGGATGGGGTTGTGGAGATGATGGGTTGTGGAGGTGATGGGGCTGTGTTGGGATGGGGTTGTGGAGATGATGGGTTGTGGAGGTGATGGGGCTATGTTGGGATGGGGTTGTGGAGATGATGGGTTGTGGAGGTGATGGGGCTATGTTGGGATGGGGTTGTGGAGATGATGGGTTGTGGAGGTGATGGGGCTATGTTGGGATGGGGTTGTGGAGATGATGGGTTGTGGAGGTGATGGGGCTGTGTTGGGATGGGGTTGTGGAGATGATGGGTTGTGGAGGTGATGGGGCTATGTTGGGATGGGGTTGTGGAGATGATGGGTTGTGGAGGTGATGGGCTATGTTGGGATGGGGTTGTGTTGGGATGGGGTTGTGTTGGGATGGGGTTGTGTTGGGATGGGGTTGTGGAGGTGATGGGGTTGTGGAGATGATGGGTTGTGTTGGGATGGGGTTGTGTTGGGATGGGGTTGTGAAGATGATGTGGCTGTGGTGGGGATGAGGTTCTGGAGGAGATGGGGTTGTGGTGGGATGGGGTCTCTGTGGCCAGGGCTCTCCGAGGGGCACATCACGCATGTGTGGAGCTACCAGAGCAGCTCCACCACCCTGGGGCTGCCTGAGTGCCACGAGGGGACCCTGATGTCCCCCATCCTCCTTCCCAGGAGCAGAACGGCGAGAAGACCAACAACGGGATCCACTACGGCTGCAGCTGCTCTACAGCAACGGTGGGTGCTGGGATGGGGTGGGGTGGGTGTCGGGGGGGTGCAGGCAGGACTCACCACCCCCGCCCCTCCCCGCAGGGCTCCGCACCGAGCAGGACCTCTACGTGCGCCTCGTCGACTCCATGTCCAAGCAGGTAACGGGGCTGGGACCTCCCGGGCCCGCGGCCACCACGACCCTGGGGACAGCACCAAGGGAGTGGGAGCTGGGCAAACGTGTGCAACAGGGGCATGCGTGGGTGTGCAAGGCCCAGATGTGCAGAGTGCTGACATCTGGGCAGGAGTGCAAGGCGTAATGTGCGAGTGTGCAGAGCCACACGGGGGGGTGTGCGAATCCAGATGTGCAGAACAGGCACATCTGTGCAAGGGAGGCGTGTGTAACAACACATGTGTGAGTGTGCAAGGGCATGTAGCTGGGTGTGCATGTCCAGATGTGTAAAGCAATCACATCTGTACACATCTGTGCAAGACAGGCACTTATGAGCACATATGTGTGAGTGTGCCAGGCCACACAGCTGGGTGCTCACGTCCAGATGTGCAGAGCGGGAGGGCGTCTGTGAGTGCCCACGTGTGAGTGTGCAAGTTCATGCAGCTGAGCATGCACACCCAGATGTGCAGAGCAGGCACATCTGTACATGTGTGTGCAAGGCAAGCGTGTCTAAGTGCATGCACATGCAGGTGTGCAAGGGCACACAGCTGGATATGCACATCCAGATGTGCAGCGCAGGAACATCTGTACACATGTATGCAAAGCAGGCGTGTGTAAGTACACACATGTGACTGTGCAAAGCCACACAGCTGGATGTTCACATGCAGATGTGCATAGTGGGCACATCTGCACACATGTGCAAGGCAGGTGTGTGTAAGCATGCACACACACACAGGTGTGCAAAGCCACACAGCTGGGTGTGCAGAGTGGGCACATCTGCCCACATGTGTGCAAGGCTCAGACATGTGTCTAAGCACACCCATGTGAGTGCGTAAGGCCACGCAGCTGGCTGTGCCCGTCCAGATGTGCAGAGCGGGCACACCTGCACTTGCACACCCTCCCACGTGTGTGAACAGGCACAGCTGCACAGCATGGGCACCCAAACCCGTGCGTGGGCACCCATGGCTGCACACACGTGTGTGCACACACAGGCACATGCGTGCACAGGGACACAGGTGTGCACAGGCACACCCAGGTACGCGGGGTCACGTGTGCACGTGCTCAGGCACATGCAGAGGTTCACATGTGCGGGGGTGCACACGCATGAGCTCGGGGTCATACAGGTGCACACAGGTGCACGTGCATGCACAGGTGCCTAAGCTTCACAAACTCACACAGGTGCATGGCTGCAGGTGCTTGCACAGGTGCACACACATGCACGAGCTCACATGTGCACTCACATGCATGAAGTCACGTGTGGCCACTCATGCTCACACTCAGATGTGTGCACATGGTTGCACCCGTACACATGCATGCAGGAGCTCACACATGTTCATGGCTGCAGGTGCTTGCACTGTTGCACACACATGCACGAGCTCACATGTGCACTCACATGCATGCACTCACATGTGCATGGGTGCACACACATGCATGAACTCACATGTGGACACTCATGCTCACACTCACGTGTGCACGGTTGCACGTGTTTGCACCTGTGTACATGCATGCAGGAGCTCTCACATGTGCACTGTTGCACACACATGCACAGGTGCATATGCATGCATGAACTCACATGAGCGGACACTCATGCTCACACTCACATGTGTGCACATGTTTGCACCCATGCACACCCATGCAGGAGCTCACACATGTGCATGGCTCCAGATGCCTACAAAGGTGCACACACATGCAAGAGCTCACATGTGTGGACACTCATGCTCACACTCATGTGTGCACAGTTGCACTGGTGCACACGCATGCAGGAGCTTACTCGTGTGCACACACATGCATGAGCTCACACGTGTGGGCACCCATACATGTGCATGGTCACACGTGGTTGCACCTGTGCACACGCATGCAGGAGCCCACCCATGTGCATGGCCGCAGATGCCTGCACAGGTGCACAAACCTGCACAAGCTCACACGTGTGCACAAGTGCACATGCTTGCACAGGAGCACACACGTGCATGAGCTCACACGTGTGCACAGGTGCATATGCATGTACAGGTGGACATACCTGCACGAGCTCACATGTGTGGCCACTCGTGCTCACACTCACATGTGTGCACATTAGCACATGGTTGCACCTGTGCACACGCATGCAAGAGCTCACACGTGGGCATGGTTGCACATGCACAGGTGCCCACTCATGCACACCCGACGTGTGCACGGTTGCACCCCCACCCCCCTCCCCATCCCCTCTCCCCATCCCCTCTCCTCCTCGCTGCCCCCACCCCCGTGGGGTTCCCCCATGGCTGGGGGTCCCTGCTGGGGGGCGTCTGCACCCCCCTACTCTCTGTGTGTGTCCCCCCCCCCCCAGGCCATCATCTACGAGGGGCAGGACAAGAACCCCGAGATGTGCCGAGTGCTGCTCACCCACGAGATCATGTGCAGGTTGGGGGGGGCCCGGGGGGGGGTCGTGAGGGGTGGGGGGGGCACCACACTGGGTGGGGGAGCTGCGGGGTCCTCCGTGCCCCATTAGCTCTTGTTTACCACGCTGGCACTCGCTGTTTGTGCAAATTAACATCGTTAATTGATCACCGGGAGCTGCGCTAACGAAGCCCGGGGCTGGGCGCCCCCTCCCCCGCCCTCCGCCCGGCGCTCCCCGGGGTTGGCAGCGCTGTGTTTGTCACCAGGGGTGACACCAGCCCAGCCGTGTCCCCTGGGGGTGATAGGGGGGCCCCCCACCCCCTCAGCTCAGCCAGCTCTTCGCCCAGCCCCAGAACCCCCGAACCACAGCCTTGGGGGGTGCCCAAGGGTGCCCACTCTGCCCTGGCATCACACAGCCAATGTCCCCATCCTGGGAGAGGGAGTGGGGTGTCCCATCCCAGCATCCTGGACGGGGCACCCACTTGTGCCCCCTGCACCCTTTGTGGGGCAGGACCCCCCCCCCATTCCATTGCACAGGGCTTGGGGGCACCCATCATCCCCCCTCTGCACCCACCGTGGGGCAGAACACGCACCCCCCACCACCACCACCACCCGGCCGCTGCCCAGCTCAGAGCTGGGTGATGCCCGGGGGGGCAGAAGGGTGGGAAATGGGGGTCTGGGGGATTTTGCCTATGGAATTGGGGGGTGAGGGGGCTGCCCCAGCACACCCCCCCCTCCCCTCACCCCAGTTCCTCTCCCCGGTTCAGCCGCTGCTGCGACAAGAAGAGCTGCGGGAACCGCAACGAGACCCCCTCGGACCCCGTCATCATTGACAGGTACCGGGGTCACCAGTTGGGGGGGGACACACAGCGGCTTGGGGGGCCCAGGGGTCCCCAGGGGTCCCCAGGGCTGGGAGCCAGTGCTGCCTCGTTGGCGCTAATGAGCTGGGGAGAAGTAGTGCGGGGGGAGGCTGGTGGTGGTCGTCAGGCAGCACACACCCACAGCATCCCTCCTTCTGTGCATATCTCCTTCCTTCCTTCCTTCCTTCTTCCTTCCTTCCTTCCTTCCTTCCTTCCTTCCTTCCTTCCTTCCTTCCTTCCTTCCTTCCTTCCTTCCTTCCTTCTTCCTTCCTTTCCTTCCTTCCTTCCTTCCTTCCTTCCTTTCCTTCCTTCCTTCCTTCCTTCCTTCCTTCCTTCCTTCCTTCCTTCCTTCCTTCCTTCCTCCTTCCTTCCCTCCTTCCTTCCCTCCTTCCTTCCCCTCCTTCCTTCCCTCCTTCCTTCCCTCCTTCCTTCCCTCCCTCCCTCCCTGCTTCCTCACATCTCCCATACTTCTATTCCTCTATCTTCTCCATCCACTCATCCATCCATCCATCAATCCATCTACTCACCCCATCCCTTCATCCATCCCTCTCTCCCTCCTCTCTCCTCTCCTCCCCCACCCCCTCCAGCTCTTCCTCCTTCGCCCTGCAGGAGGGTGCACCCCCCCCCCTCCCCCCCCAGTGTCCCATGATGTCACCCCAGCCCTCTTCTTCCCCCCCTTCTCCCCAGGGCCCCTCCCAATGGAGGTGACATCCCTGGGCTGATGACATCCCCAAGTTGGTGGCACCCCCAAGCTTGTGGTACCCCCAAGCTTATGGCGCCCCAAAGTTGGTGGCACTCCCAAGCTTGTGACACCCCCAAGCCTGTGACACCACCAAATTGGTGGCACCCCCAGGCTGGTGACACCCCCAAGCCTGTGGCACCCCCAAGCCTGTGGCACCCCAAGCTGGTGGCACCCCAAGCTTATGACAACCTGAAGCTGGTAGCACCCTAAGCCTGTGACACTCTCAAAAGCCTGTGACACCCCCAAGCTGGTGGCACCCCAAGTTTGTGACACCCCTGGGCTGGTGACACTCCCAAGCTTGTGACACCCCTCAGCTTATGACACCCCCAAGCTGGTGACACCCCCACCTCTACCTCTCTCACCTGCTGAGGGCAACCAGGGGTCCCCCAGTGCCCCCCACATCCCCCTGTGTCTCCAGGCCCCTCGAGGGTCACCAGTCAGGTCCCCCTCCCCCCAATTCCCCCCCCCATCTGCCCCCCCCCAGCCCAGCCCCACCGGTTTGGAGAGCCCGATAAGTGCCCCTATCAACATGTTAATCAAATTACTTAGGAGCTAAAATTGACGCTTTTCATTAATTATACAAGATGAGCCTAATTACAGATGCAAATTTATGCGCTGGGAACAGAAGGGGTTCGGCAGCAGCGCGGGAATTTGCATATTAAATGGGAGCGCTGCTAATTAGCGATGCAAATGCATGCGCAGCGCCTGTATTTTTAACTCCTGGACCCCAAATGTGTGGCTGTTTTTGGGGGGGGGGAGGCCAAGCTGGGGTGCAGGGTTGCCCCCCACCCCCCCTCAACCTCCAGAGCCAGGGTTGGGGCTCAGGGGGTCCCCACGGTGCCCTGGGGGGGGCAGGGGGGGGGGGGTCCTGCTGGTTTGTGGCTTCTGATTGGCACCTGCAAGGGGGAGGGGAGGGGGGGACTGGGAGGGGGTGTTGGGACACTGGGATGGACAGGATGGGACACTGGGGACAGTGGGATGGCGACAGGGTGGGATACTGGGATGGGACAGGATGGACACTGGGATGGGACAGAATGGCACAGTGGGATGGGACAGGATGAGACATTGGGATGGGGATAGGAGGGGATACTGGGGTGGGACAAGATGCACAGTGGGATGGGACACTGGGATGGGACAGAATGGGACAGTGGGATGGGGACAGGGTGGGACACTGGGATGGGAATAGCAGAAGGCACTGGGATGGACAGGATGGGGACAGGGTGGACAGTGTGGTGGGGACAGGAGGGGATACTGGATGGGACAATAGGATGCGACAGGATGGCACCTGGATGTGGACTGGATGGGACACTAGGGTGGGGACAGAATGGGACACTGGGGTGGGACAGGATGGACACTGAACACTGGGATTGGGACAGGGTGGGACACTAGGATGGGAATAGCAGAGGATACTGGGATGGGACAGAATGGCACCTGGATGTGGACGGGATGGGACACTGGGATGGGGACATTGTGGAACACGGGATGGGAATAGCAGAGGACATTGGATGGGACAGGATGGCACAGGGGATGGGGCAGGATGGGACACTGGGATGGGATAGGAGGGGACACTGGGGTGGGACAGGATGGCACAGTGGGGTGGGACGCTGGGATGGGACAGTGTGGGACACTGGGATGGGGGTAGGATGGCACAGGGGAATGGGACGGGATGGGACACTTGGATGGGACAGAATGGGACACTGGATGGGGTCAGGATGGGACACTGGGATGGGACAGGATGGGGACAGGGTGGGACAGTGTGGTGGGGACAGGAGGGGATACTGGGATGGGACAGAATGGCACAGTGGGAAGGGGCAGGATGGCACCTGGAATGTGGACTGGATGGGACACTGGGCAGGGAATAACAGAGGACACTGGGATGGAACAGGATGGCACCTGGATGGGACAGTGGGATGGGGACAGGATGGGACACTGGGACACTGGGATGGGGATATTGTGGGACACTGGGATGGGACAGGATGGGATGCTGGGATGGGAACAGTGGCGGGTAAGTGGGATGGGATAGGAGGGGACACTGGGGTGGGACAGGATGGCACAGTGGAGTGGGACACTGGGATGGGACAGGGTGGGACACTGGGATGGGTGTAGGATGGCACAGGGGAATGGGGATGGGATGGGACACTTGGATGGGACAGGACGGGACAGTGGGATGTGGCAGGATGGGACACTGGGATGGGGACAGGAGGGGACCCTGGGACAGCCAGGGCATTTCCAGCCCTGACCTCTCCTTTCTTTCCTTCCATCCTAGGTTTTCCTCAAGTTTTTCCTCAAGTGCAACCAGAACTGCCTGAAGAACGCGGGAACCCCCGGGACATGCGGCGCTTCCAGGTGGGGCCCCCACCCCAACCCCCACCCCACGGCGTGGCCACGGGGGGGTGGGGCTGGGGACCCTGGGTTTGCCCAACAGGGAGTCAGGGACTCGTTGGATCCCCAACGCTTCTCAGTCCCTTTAGAAATCCCAACTCCCCTCGTCCGCTCTCTGAACCCCAATTCCCCCTGAACCCACTCTCCAAACCCCAATTTGTGTTTCCCCTGCTCCAAATCCTAGTTCCCCCTGAGCCCCCCCACCCCTCCCTGCACCCCAAAATCCCCAAGGTCCACCCTTCAGCCCGGGCTCCCCTCTCTGAACCCCAATTCCCCTGAACCCCTCTCCAAACTCCAGCTCCCCAAAGCCTCTCTCTGAACCCAATTCCTGTTTCCCCTGCTCCAAACCCCAATTCCCCTGAGGCCCTCCCACCCTCCCCACACCCCCAAATCCCCAACGCCCCCCCTGCAGCCCCTGGCTCCCCTCTCTGAACCCCGATTCCCCCCGAACCCCTCTCCAAATCCCAGCTCCCTAAGCTCCTCTCTGAACCTCAATTCCCCCTGAACCACCTCTCCAAACCCCAATTCCCATTTCCCCTGCTCTAAACCCAATTCCCCCTGAGGCCCGCCACCTCTCCCTGCACACCCCAAATCCCCAATGCCTCCCCTGCAGCCCCGGCTCCCCTCTCTGAACCCCAATTCCCCCTGAACCCCTCTCCAAACCCCAGCTCCCAAAAGTCCTCTCTGAACCCCAATCCCCCTGAAACCCCTCTCCACATTCCCAACTCCCATTTCCCCTGCTCCAAACACCAATTTCCCCCAATTCCCCCTGAGGCCCCCCCACCTCTCCCTGCACCCCCAAATCCCAATGGCCCACCCTCAGCTCCCAGCTCCCCTTCTCTGAACCCCCATTCCCCCTGAACCCACTCTCCAAACTCCAGCTCCCCAAAATCCTCTCTGAACCCCAATTCCCCCCAGGCCCCTCTCTAATCCCCAGCTCCCAAAGGCTCTCTCTGAACCCCAATTCCTGTTTCCCCTGCTCGAAACCCAATTCCCCCTGAGGCCCCCCCACCCCTCCCCGCACCCCCAATTCCCCAACAGCCCCTCTGCAGCCCTGGCTCCCCTCTCTGAACCCCAATTCCCCTGAACCCCAATTTCCCCTGAATCCCCTTTCCAAACCCAGCTCCCCAAAGCTCCTCTCTGAACCCAAATTTTCTTTGACCCCCCTCTCCAAACCCCAATTCCCATTTCCCCTGCTCCAAACCCCAATTCCCCCTGAGCCCTCCCACCCCTCCCGCACCCCCAAATCCCAACGCCCCCTCTGCAGCTCCCGGCTCCCCTCTCTGAACCCTAATTCCCCTGAACCCAATTCCCTGAACCCCTCTCCACATCCCAATTCCCATTTCCCCTGCTCCAACCCCGATTCCCTCTGAGGCCCCCCCACCCCTCCCCACACCCCCAAATCCCCAACGCCCCCCCGCTACAGCCCCGGCTCCCCTCTCTGAACCCCCTCTCCAAATTCCAGCTACTTAAAGCTCCTCTCTGAACCCCAATCTCCCCAAACCTCCTCTCTGAACCCCAGTTCCCATTTCCCCTGCTCCAAAGCCCAGTTCTCCTTGAGGCCCTCCCCCCCTCCCTGCACCCCCAAATCCCCAACGCCCCCATCCCCCCTGCAGCCCCCGGCTCCCTTCTCTGAACCCCAATTCCCCCTGAACCCCCTCTGCACATCCCAATTCCCATTTCCCCTGCTCCAAACCTCAATTCCCCCTGAGCACCCCCTCCCCGCACCCCCAAATCCCCAACAGCCCCCTCTGCAGCCCCCGGCTCCCCTCTCTGAACCCCAATTCCCCCTGAACCCCCTCTCCACATCCCAATTCCCATTTCCCCTGCTCCAAACCCCAATTCCCCCTCTTCCCCCCCCCCGCAACCCCCCCCTCCCCAGCCTCCTCTTTCCCGCAGCCCCCGCCCCCCGCCCCTTTCCCGCAGCAGCTGGAAGTTCGGGAGCGGGGAAGGGGGGGGGCTCCGTCCCGTCCCCCACCCAGCACGGGTGCCTTCATTAGGGCCTCTCCTAACGATATGATAATTGTGACATTTTTCCGTGATTAACGACCTATCCAATTTGCATCGCGCCGAGCAGCGCCGGGAGAGCAGCCAAGTCCACGCCGAGGGGGAGCGGGGGGCAAGGGGGGGGGCAAGAGGGGGGGGCTTGGGGATGAGGGGGAGGATACTGGGGTCCCCTGGCTGGTGGCACCGGGGATGGGCAGGACCTGCCTTTGGGTGCTGGTACTGGGGGTACCGGTGGGTGCTGGTATGGGGAAGGGGGGGGGGGGGGGGGACGACACTGTGGTGCTGCACGGTGAGGGGGGCACCCACGTGTGAGCACATGGGGTGCACATACACGGGGTGCACACACAGAGGTGTGCAAACACACAGGGGTGCACACACAGAGGTGTGCAAACACACAGGGGTGCACACACACACAGGGTGCACAAACAGGGTGCACACACAAGGGGTGCACACACACACAGGGTGCACACAGAGGGGTGCACACACACAGGGTGCACACACACAGGGTATACACACACCCCTGGGTGTGCACACCCAGGGATGCACACACACAGGGTGCACACAGAGGGGTGCACACACACAGGGTGCACACACAGGGGTGCACACACACACAGGGGTGCACACACACACAGGGTGCACACACAGAGGGGTGCACACAGAGGGGTGCACACACACACAGGGTGCACACACAGGGGTGCACACACACAGGGTGCATACACACACAGGGTGCACACAGAGGGGTGCACACACACAGGGTGCACACACAAGGGGTGCACACACACAGGGTGCACACACAGGGGTGCACACACACAGGGTGCACACACACACAGGGTGCACACACAGGGGTGCACACACAGGGATGTACACACACACAGGGTGCACACACAGGGGTGCACACACACAGGGTGCACACACACACAGGGGTGCACACACACAGGGTGCACACACAAGGGGTGCACACACAGGGGTGCACACACACACAGGGTGCACACACAGGGGTGCACACACACAGGGTGCACACACACACAGGGGTGCACACACACAGGGTGCACACACAAGGGGCGCACACACACACAGGGTGCACACAGAGGGGTGCACACACACAGGGTGCACACACAGGGGTGCACACACACAGGGTGCACACACACACAGGGTGCACATAGAGGGGTGCACACACACAGGGTGCACACACAAGGGGTGCACACACACAGGGTATACACACACCCCTGGGTGTGCACACACAGGGGTGCACACACACACAGGGTGCACACAGAGGGGTGCACACACACAGGGTGCACACACAGGGGTGCACACACAGGGGTGCACACACAGGGATGCACACACACACAGGGGTGCACACACAGGGGTGCACACACACAGGGTGCACACACAAGGGGTGCACACGCACAGGGTGCACACAGAGGGGTGCACACGCACAGGGTGCACACACAGGGGTGCACACACACAGGGTGCACACACAAGGGGTGCACACACACAAGGTATACACACACCCCTGGGTGCACACACACACAGGGTGCACACACCCCTGGGTGCACACACACCAAAGGTGCACACACACACACACACACAGAGGGGTGCACACACACGGGTGCACACACACGGGTGCACACACACCCCTGGGTCACACACACCCCTGGGTCACACACACAGGGGTGCACACACACCAAAGGTGCACACACACACACATGGGGTGCACACACACAGGTGCACGTGCACCCCTGGGCACACACATGTGGGTGCACACCCATGTACACCTTGCTTTGCACACGTGTGAGCACACGTGGGTCTGCACACACCACAGGCATGCACGTGCACACACCTGCATGCACACAGGTGTGCACACACACCCCCTTAGCACATGCACACATGTGCACACCCTTGCACACCCAGATCTGCACACAAACACAAACACATGCACACACACGTGTGCAGACAAGCGCTCCTCCATGTACACAGGTGTGCACGCACTCTCCTTGGCACATGCACATGTCTGCACACCCATGCACGTGCAGGTTTGCACACGTAGGTCTGCACACACACACACATGTACACACACACCTGCTTGCACACAGATGTGCTCCTTGGCACGTGCGTGTGAGCACACCTAGGTCTGCACACACACACTCCTTCATGCACACATGCGTGCTCCTTGGCACGTGAAGGTGTGTGCACACCCATCCACACACAGCTTTGCACCTGTGCATGTGAGTACACATGCACACACACACCCACCCCTGCACACACACAGGTGTGCACACACACCCCTTGGCACATGCAGGTGTGCATGCACCCATCCACACACAGGTTTGCACACACACCCCTTGGCTCATGCACGGGTGTGCACACCTGTGCACACCCAGATTTGCACCTGTGTGTGAGCACACGTGGGTCTGCACACAAACACACACACGCACACCCCTGCACACACACGGGTGTGCACACACACACCCCCCCCTTGGCACGTGCAGCTGTGCACACGTGCGTGTGTCCTCCCAGCCCCAAGGCGCGCAGGGTGCTGGGATGCTCAGGGGTGCTCAGCGATGCTCAGGGATGCTCAGAGGTGCTCAGGGATACTCAGGAATGCGTGGGATGCTCAGGGATACTCAGGGATGGATACTCAGGGATGGATGCTCAGGGATACTCAAGGGTGCTCAAGGACGCCCATGGATGCTCAGGGATGCTCAGGGATGTGCAGGGGTGCTCAGGGACGCACGGGGGTGCTCAGGGATACTCAAGGGTGCTCAGGGACACTCATGGATGCTCAGGGATGTTCAGGGATGCTCAGGGATGTGCAGGGGTGCTCAGGGACACTCAGGGATGCACAGAGGTGCTCAGGGATACTCAAGGGTGCTCAGGGATGCTCAGGGATGTGCAGGGGTGCTCAGGGACACTCAGGGATGCACAGAGGTGCTCAGGGATACTCAGGGGTGCTCAGGGATGCTCAGGGATGTGCAGGGGTGCTCAGGGACACTCAGGGATGCACAGGATGCTCAGGGATGGATACTCAGGGATGCACAGGGATGTTCAGGGATGCTCAGGGATGTGCAGGGGTGCTCAGGGATACTCAAGGGTGTGCAGGGATGCTCACGGATACTCAGGGATGTGCAGGGGTGCTCAGGGACGCTCATGGATGCTCAGGGATGTGCAGGGGTGCTCAGGGATACTCAAAGGTGCGCAGGGATGCTCAGGGATGCTCAGGGATACTCAAGGGTGCTCAGGGACGCTCAGGGATGCTCAGGGGTGCTCAGGGATACTCAGGAATGCGCGGGATACTCAGGGATGGATACTCAGGGATGTGCAGGGGTGCTCAGGGATGCTCAGAGGTGTTCAGGGGTGCTCAGGGATGCTCAGGGATGCAGGTGCCCCTGAGCCCGTTCTCCCGCAGGTGGTGGTCTCGACGACGGTGAGCGTGGACGGGCACGTCCTGGCCGTGTCCGACAACATGTTCGTGCACAACAACTCCAAGCACGGGCGGCGGGCGCGGCGCCTCGACCCCTCCGAAGGTGGGAGCTGCTCCCCCCACCCACCCCGGGTGCTCTGTCTGTCTGTGTGTCCATCACGTCTGTCTGTCTGTGTCCCTCAGTCCAGTGTGTCCGTGCCCTGCCCGTCCATCCCTCCCGTTTGCTCTCTGTCCATCTGCCCTGGGCGGCCTCTTTCTACCCAACTCCATCCCCTCCCCGCTGTGCTCCTCCATCGCCACAGCCTGGGACCCCCACATGTGTCCATGTGTCCCTCCATGTCCATGCGTCCATCTGTATCGCTGTGTCAGTCCATCCATCCATCCACCCACTCATATCCATGTGTCCATCCATGTCCATATGTCTGTACGTGTCCCTGTGTCTGTCCATACCCATGTGTCCATCTGTGTGTCCGTCCATGTCCATGTGTCCGTCCATCTATCCATCCATCCATCCATCCATCCCTCCCTCCATCCATCCCTCCATCCATCCATCCATCCCTCCATCCATCCATCCATCCATCCCTCCCTCCCTCCATCCATCCATCCATCCATCCATCCATCCCTCCATCCATCCCTCCCTCCCTCCCTCTATCCCTTCATCCATCCATCCATCCATCCCTCCATCCCTCCATCCATCCCTCCATCCCTCCATCCATCCATCCCTCCATCCATCCCTCCATCCCTCCCTCCATCCATCCATCCCTCCATCCATCCCTCCCTCTATCCCTTCATCCATCCATCCACCCAACCCTCCATCCGTCCCTCCCTCCCTCCCTCCATCCATCCATCCATCCCTTCATCCATCTCTCCCTCCATCCCTCCATCCATCCATCCCTCCCTCCCTCCATCCATCCCTCCCTCCCTCCATCCATCCCTCCCTCCATCCATCCATCCCTCCATCCCTCCATCCATCCATCCCTCCATCCATCCCTCCATCCCTCCCTCCATCCATCCATCCCTCCATCCATCCCTCCCTCTATCCCTTCATCCATCCATCCACCCAACCCTCCATCCATCCCTCCCTCCCTCCATCCATCCATCCATCCCTCCATCCATCTCTCCCTCCATCCCTCCTTCCATCCATCCACCCAACCCTCCCTCCATCCATCCATCCATCCATCCATCCATCCCTCCCTCCCTCCCTCCCTCCCTCCCTCCATCCGTGTCTGTGAGTCTGTCCCCCCCACGCCCCCCACTCACCGCTGCCCCATTTCCCCCCCCCAGCCACCCCCTGCATCAAGGCCATCAGCCCCAGCGAGGGTTGGACCACCGGCGGTGCCACCGTCATCGTCATTGGGGACAACTTCTTCGATGGGCTGCAGGTGGTCTTTGGCACTGTGCTGGTGTGGAGTGAGGTATGGGGGAGGGGGGGGGTCTCCTGGGGGGTTCTGGGGGTCATGGGGGGCTGGGGACCCCCCACCCATGGGTTGAGCCCCACCTCACACCATGCTGGTGGGGAGTGAGGTACAGGGGGGGTCCTGGGGGGTTCTGGGAGTCCTGGGGGGCTGGGGACCCCCCACCCATGGGTTGAGCCCCACCTCACCCCATGCTGATGTGGGATGAGGTGGGGGGGGGCTGGGGACCCCCCCACCCATGGGTTGAGCCTCATCTCACTCCATGTTGGTGTGGAGTGAGGTACAGGGGTGGTCCTGGGGGGTTCTGGGAGTCCTGGGGGGCTGGGGACCCCCCACCCATGGGTTGAGCCTCATCTCACCCCATGCTGATGTGGGATGAGGTGTGGGGGGGGCTGGGGACCCCCCCCACCCATGGGTTGAGCCTCATCTCACCCCATGCTGGTGGGGAGTGAGGTACAGGGGGGGTCCTGGGGGATTCTGGGGGGCTGGGGACCCCCTACCCATGGGTTGAGCCTCATCTCACTCCATGCTGGTGGGGAGTGAGGTACAGGGGTGGTCCTGGGGGGTTCTGGGGGTCCTGGGGGGCGAGGGACCCCCCAACCATGGGTTGAGCCTCATCTCACCCCATGCTGGTGTGGAGTGAGGTACTGAGGGGGGGGGGGGGGGGGGTTTCTGGGGGTGCAGGGGTTGCAGTGGGGTACAGGGGGGTGCAGGGGGTGCTGGGGGTGTAGGGGGTACTGGGGGGTGCAAGGGGATGCAGAGGGGTGTAGGAGGGTGCGGGGGTTGCAGAGAGGCTGGGGAGGTGCAGGGGGGGGGTCGCAAAGTGATGCGGGGGGTGCAGGGGGTGCAGGGCAGTGCAGTGGGGTGCAAGGGGGTGCTGACTCCCTTCTCCCCCCCCTCAGCTGATCACCCCCCACGCGCTGAGGGTGCAGACCCCCCCCCCGGCACATCCCCGGGGTGGTGGAGGTGACGCTCTCCTACAAATCCAAGCAGTTCTGCAAGGGCGCCCCGGGACGCTTCGTCTACACCGGTGAGGGGAGGGGGGCACCCCAAAATTTGGGGGACACACACATAGAGCCTCTGGATGGGGGAGGTGGGGTCGGACCCCTGGGGAAGGGGGCATTAAACCCCAGGAATAGGGCACAGATCCCTGGAAGAGGGGGGCAGAACCCCAGGGAAGGAGGGAAACAGAGCCTTGGGATGGGGATGGGAGGAGTCAGAGCCATTGGAATAGGGGGAGAGAGAACCCTGGAATTGGGGGGGGGGGGGCAGAACCCCTGGGATGGGGGGAACAGCGCCTGGGAATGGGGGGGGGGGTCAGAGCCACTGGAATGGGAGGGGGATAGAACTCTGGAATTGGGGTGAGGGGGGATCAGAGCCTCTGAGATGAGGGGGACAGAGCCCTGGGAATTGTGGGGGGGTCAGAGCCATTGGAATGGGGGGGGGTCAGAGCCATTGGAATGGGGGGGGACAGAACTCTGGAATGGGGGGGACAGAACTCTGGAATGGGGGGGATCAGAACCCCTGGAATGGGGGGAACAGAGCCCTGGGATTGAGGCGGGAGAGAGCCCTGGGAATGGGGGGGGTCAGAGCCATGGGAATGGGGGGGGGGGGACAGAACTCTGGAATTGAGAGGGGGGGTGGATCAGAACCTCTGGGATAGGGGGGGACAGAGCCCCGGGAATGTGGGGGGACAGAGCCCTGGGAATTGGGGGGGACGGGTTTTCCCCCACCAGCTCAGCCCCTCGGGCTGTGCCTCAGTTTCCCCATGGGGTTGGGCCAGGGGGGTTCGGGGGGGGGGGGAATCAAAGGGACCAATGAGGCCCCAGGGGGGCTGGGGGGGGTGTCAGGAGTGTCTCCCCCACCCCAGCACCCTGACCCCCCCTCCTCGGCAGCGCTGAACGAGCCGACCATCGACTATGGGTTCCAGCGGCTGCAGAAGGTGATCCCGCGGCACCCGGGGGACCCCGAGCGCCTGCCCAAGGTATGGACCCCCCAGGCACCCTTCTGGACCCCCTCCAGAGCCCCCCAGGACCCCCAACTTAGGGACCCTACCCAGGACCCCTCCTGAGACCTCCAACATAGAGACCCTGTCCAGGACCCCCAGCACAGGGACCCCTCCTTGGACTCCCCAGCACCTGCCCAAGGAAGGGACACCCCCTCCCTCAGGACCCCCCCTGGACCTCCCCAGGGATCCCCAACTTAGCGACCCCCCCCCTTCCCTGGGACCTGCCCAAGGTAGGGGCTCCCCCAGCACTGCCCCCGCCAGGATCCCCAAAGTAGGGACCCCCCTGAGTCCCACAACATAGGGACCCCCCCTTGGACCCCCAGCACCTGCTCAAGGTAGCGGGGGGTGTGGGGAGTCCTGGGGGGACACAGAAGAGGATACGGGGGGCGGGGGGGGGGAGGGGGGGGCATGACAATGGACACAGGAGGGGTCTTGAGGGGCTATGGGGGGGACACAAGGGGGAACACAGAGGAGGCCATGGGGAGCAGGAGGTGGGGGACACAGAGGAAGATGCAGGGGGGGACAAGAGGATCTGGGGGGGGGGCATGGGGGGGCACAGAGGGTAAAGGGGGGATGCAGGGCTGGGGGGAAGTGGGGTGGGGGGGGCATGCAGGGATGCGGAGGGGGGGGCATCATGGTAAGGATGGAGGAGGAGAATGTGGGGATCACGGGGGCCCATGGGCGACAGAGGGGGGTGGCATGGGTGGGGGATAATGAGGGGACACGGGGGGGGGAGGGCATGAGGGGTGCAAGGGGGGCCATGGGGGGACACAGCCCCCCTCCCAACCCTGTGTCGTGTGTGTCCCCCCCCCAGGAGGTGCTGCTGAAGCGAGCGGCCGACCTGGTGGAGGCGCTCTATGGGCTGCCCCATAGCAACCAGGTACCCCCCCCCCCCCCCCCCCCCACTGGACCCCCTGGGACCCCAACCCTGGGATCCCACCCCTGGAACCCCCCAACCGTGGGACCCGCCCATCTGGGACTCCCATCTCCCACCCCTGGGACCCCCCAACCCCAGGATCCCCACCCCCGAGAGTCTCTCCCCAGGACCCCCCCAGGTCCCCAGGTCCAGCACCCCCAACCCTGGGACCCCCCTGAGGACTCCCACCCCTCGAGACACCCCTGAACCCACCCCCTCCCCACCCTGGACAGCCAACCCCAGGACTCCCAAGCATGGGACGTCCCCTGGAACTGCTCCCCCCAACCCTGGTATCCCCCTGGGACCCCATCTTTGGGACCCCCATCCCTGGGACTCCCATCATCCCTTGACCCTCAACCCCAGGCCCTCCAACCTGTGACCCCACCCCCGGGATGAACACCCTCTCCCCCTGGACCCCTAACCCAGCAGGACACCCAATCCAGGACCCACACCTCTGGGACCCCCAGCTCCTGGCTGTGGGTGCCCTGGGAGGTGACACAAGTTGAGGGGGGGAGGTCCCAGTAGCATGGGAACATTCCAGGCTGTGGGAGGAGACATGAGCAGGGGAGGTCGCAGCACCCTGGGGTCTGGGGGTGCCCTTGGGGAGTGACACAAGCTGGGGGGTCTCAGCCCCCTGGGAGGTGACATGAGCTGAGGGGTCCCAGTGCCTTGGGAGGTGACACAAGTTAGGGGGTCCCAGCCCCATGGGAGGTGACACAAGTTGGGGGGGTTCTCAGCCCTCTGGGGTCTGTGGGTGCCCTTGGGGGGTGACACAAGCCATGGGGTCTCAGCACTCTGGGATGTGACACGAGTTGGGGGGGGGCAGCCCCCTGGGGACACTCTGGGCTGTGGGAAGTGACACGAGCAGGGAGGGGTGCAGGTCTCAGCCCCTGGGAAGTGACATGAGCGGGGGGGGTCCCAGGCCCCCAGGATCTCTGGGTGCCCTAGGAGGTGACATAAGCAGGAGGGTCTCAGCTCTCCAGGGTCTACGGGTGCCCTGAGAGGTGACACGAGTTGGGGGGTCCCAGTGCCCAGGGGATGACATGAGTTGCAGGGCCGGGGAGGTCTCAGCCCCCAGGAGGTGACATAAGCCGGGGGGGGTGGTGGGGGAGGGGGATTCCCAGTGTCCTGGGGACACTGGGGGCTGCGGGAGGTGACATGAGGGGTGGGTCCCTGCCCCTGGGGTCCCACCTGTGTCCCCGTGCCGATGTCCCCTCTTGTGTCCCCTCCCCAGGAGCTGCTGCTGAAGCGCGCGGCCGACCTCGCCGAGGCTCTGTACAGCGTCCCCCGCAACCCCCCCATCGGCTCCTTCGGGGGCCACCTGGCCACCACCCTGGGCGAGTCCCCTCCGGGCGCCGAGCAAGGTGGGCTGGGGGCTCGGGGGGGATGTGAGGGGGTTTGGTTTGGGGGTTCTTAACCCTCCCCCCTCCCCCCGTGACCCCCCCAACGGCCGCTTTCCCCCACAGGGTTCCCCCGCAGCGACTCCCCGCGGGGCTACGGGCCCGCGTCCCCCCCGCCACCGCAGGGCGGCTACAGCGCGGCCACCGGCTACGGGGGGGCCACCATGGCCGGCCTGGGGGTCCCCGCGTCCCCCAGCTTCCTCAACGGCTCCACCGCCAACTCGCCCTACGCCAGTGAGTTGGGGTCCCCACCGTGTCCCCAGAGCAGCCCTTGGGGGGGGGGGGGGGGGGGCGGTCCCCAGTATCAGCCCTGGGGGGAACCCCAAAGCCATGAACCAGGGTGTCCCCAAACCAGCCCTGGGCTTCCCCCAAAGGCGTTTGCCACCCCTGGGATGTCCCCAACGTCAGACATCAACCATGGGGTGACCCCAAAGCCATCTCCAGGTTGTCCCCAAAGCCAGCCCAGGGGGTTCCCAAAGCCATGAACCTGTCCTTGGGTGTCCCCAAAACCAACACCAAGGTGTCCCCTATGCCAGCCCAGGGTGTCCTCAATGCCAGCACCAGGGTGTCCCCAAGTCAATGAACCAGGGTGTCCCTGAAGCTAACCCAGGGTGTCCCCAAAGCCATGAACCAGCTGTGAGGGTCCCCAAAGCCAGCCCAGGATGTCCCCAATACCAGCACCAAGATGTCCCCAAAGTGAGTTCAGGGTGTCTCCAAATCCCCAGGTGTCCCCAAATCCATTCACTAGCCCCAGGTGTCCCCAAAGCCCCAGGTGTCCCCCCAAAGATGATGAACCAGCCGTAGGGGTTCCCCAAAGCCAGCCCAGGATGTCCCCAATACCAGCACCAAGGTGTCCCCAAAGTGAGCTCAGGATGTCTCCAAATCCCCAGGTGTCCACAAAGCCATTCACCAGCCCCAGGTGTCCCCAAAGCCCCAGGTGACCCCAAAGCCAGCCTCAGGGTGTCCCCAAAGCCATTCCCCAGCCCCAGGTGTCCCCAAAGCCCCAGGTGTCCCCAGAGATGATGAACCAGCAGTAGGGGTTCCCCAAAGCCAGCCCAGGATGTCCCCAATACCAGCACCAAGGTGTCCCCAAAGTGAGCTCAGGGTGTCTCCAAAGCCCCAGGTGTCCCCAAAGCCCAAGGTGACCCCAAAGCCAGCCCCGGGGTGTCCCCAAAGCCATTCCCCAGCCCCAGGAGTGCCCCAAGCCCCAGCTGAGGCTCTGTGCCCGCAGTCGTGCCCGCCAGCCCCCCGCTGGGCGCCTCGTCCATGTCCCTGCCGCCGGGCCCCGGCGCCTCCTCGGCCGCGGGCGCCTTCTCCTTCTCACCGGTCACCATGATCTCGGCCGTGAAGCAGAAAAGCGCCTTCGCCCCGGTGCTGCGCCCGCAGGGCTCCCCACAGCCCCCCTGCACCAGCACCAGCGGCGGCCTGCAAGGTGAGACCTGCACCCTGCGCCCCTGCTGCACCCCTCCCTGCACCCCTCCATCCCTGCTGCACCCCTCCCTGCACCCCTGCACCCCTGCTTCACCCCTACCTGCACCCCTGCCTGCATCTCCTTGCACCCTGCACCCCTCCTTGCATCCCTCCCTGCACCCCTGCTGCATCCCGGCTGCATCTCATTCTGCACCTCTTCTGCATCCCTCCCTGCATCCCTTCATCCCTGCTGCACCCCTGTCTGCGTCCCTGCATCCCTACCTGTGTCCCTGCATCCCTATGTGCACCCCTGCATCCCTACCTGCATCCCTCCCTGCATGCCTTCCCTGCATCCCTTCATCCCTGCTGCATCCCTGTCTGCATCCCTGCATCCCTCCCTGCACCCCTGCCCCTACCTTCACCCCTGCATCCCTCCATTCCTGCTGCCTCCCTCCCTGCATCCCTATATCCCTCCCTGCATCCCTGCTGCATCTCTGCACCCCTTGTCTGCATCCCTACCTGCACCCCTGCATCATTCCCTGCATCCCTATATCCCTCCCTGCATCCCTGCATCCCTACCTGCATCCCTACCTGCACCCCTGCATCATTCCCTGCATCCCTATATCCCTCCCTGCATCCCTACCTGCACCCCTGCATCATTCCCTGCATCCCTGCCTCCTCCCTGCGCCCCAGCACCACAGGGACAGGGACACTACGCCACCCCCAGCCCTGTCCCCCCCCTCCCACCACTCCCTCCTGATCTGGACTCACTCCCCCTCTCCTCTTCCTCCCCTTCTCCCCACACCCAGACCCGGCTTTCGAGGACTCGGACAAGTTCCCAACGCCGCGCCCGCTGCAGGGACTGGGCTACTCCTAAGCAGGTAGGGCTGGGGGAGGGTGCTGGGATCCCTGTCCCACTGCGGGAGGGGGGGGACAGGGACCCCCTCATCTCGACAAGGTGGATAGGGACCCTTCTGTCTTGCTGGAGCAGGATTGGGGCCCCCCATCCTGCTGGGGTGGGACAAGGGCAGGGGATCCCCATGTCCTGGTTAAAGGGAGGAGGACAAGGAGGGCAGAGATTCCCCCATCCCGCTGGGGCGGGCACAGTGACCCCCCCCCAGTCCCACTGGGATGGGGACAAGGAGGGCAGGGACCTCCTACCCTGCTGTGCCCACCCCTCGCCTTCTTTTGCAGCAGCGTCCCCCGCCTCGTGTCACCCGTGAAAGCCAGGATGGAGCTGCGACACGGAGAGGGACACAGAGGGGGACACGGAGAGGGACACAGAGGGGGACACGGAGAGGGACACGGAGCTGCCACATGGAGAGGGACACAGAGCGGAACATGGAGCTGTGACACTGAACAGGACACGGAGTGGGACATGGAGAGGGGCACAGACTGGGACACTGAGTGGGACACAGAGAGGGACACAGAGCTGCCACACGGAGCGGGGGAGTGGGACACGGAGCTGTGACACTGAATGAGACATGGAGAGGGACACAGAGCAGGACATGGAAAGGGACACTGAGCTGTGACAATGAATGTGACTCGGAGAGGGACACGGAACTGCCACATGAAGTGGGACATGGAGTGGGACACGGTGCAGGATACAGTGGGACATGGAGCTGCCACACGGAGAGGGACACAGAGCTGTGACACTGAGCAGGACACGGAATGAGACCTGAAGTGGGACATGGAGTGGGACATGGAGCAGGACCTCCCCAGCTGCGTGTCCCCTGAGTGGGGGTGACTGCCACCAGGACCAGGACAGTGAGGGGCACGGGGGATGGATGCTCCGAGGGGGGGTGGACCCTCCGAGGTGGGATGGACCCTCCGAGGTGCAGCCCTGGCCCCCCTGAACCCCGCATGGGGTCCACGCGGCCCCCAGCCCCGTCTTGCGCCAGGGCTGCCCCGTGACGTGGCCTCGGGTCCTTTCTCAGCATTATCACTATTATAATTAATGTTATTATTCTAATTAGCAGCCCGGAAGGGGCGGGGCGGGGGGAGATGCGCACAGGGAACCCCATTTCCCTCTCTTCCAGGTAAAACCGTGTAAAGAAAGAAAAAGGGAACAAAATAACAGCCCTCCTCCTTCAATCCCCCCACAATGGGGGAGCCCCCATGTCCCCTCCGTGTCCCCCAGTGACCGCAATGCCACCGTCTCCTGCTCAGTGTCAGAGTGTGTGTCCCCCCCGATTCTGCCCCCTTTGCCCCTCGCTTGGGGCTGGGTCCTGCCCTGATGGCACTGGGGGGATAGTTCCAGGACAGTCCCCCCTCCAGCCCTTGGGGATGGGGGTGTCCCCTGCTTGGAGTGATGAGGGGGAGGTCTCAGGGCAGCTCCGCCCCCCCACCGCCCCGGGGATAGGGGTGCCCCCTGCCCCTACTCAGAAAGACAAGGGGGTTCCCAGGGCAGCCTTCCCAACCCTTGGGGATGGGGGTGCCTCTTGCCCCTACCCAGAGTGACAAGAAGGGTCCCAGGACAGCCCCCCACCACTCCTTGGGGATGGGGTGATGAGGGGGGTCTCAGGGCAGCTCCCCCCCACACCCCGGGTATTGGGGTCCCCCTGCTCAGGATGATGAAGGGGTTCCCAGAGCAGCCCCACACCCACCCCTTGGGAATGGGGGAGCCCCTTTGGGGTCCCATTCCCCCCCTTGCCGTGCGGGGGTGGAGCAGTATGGGAGTCCCTAGGAGTTTGGGGGGGGGGGTCTGACATGGAAATAAAGGCCTTGCAGAAGGGCTGCGGCTCGGGGGGGGTCTGTGAGGGGGGTGGGGGACAGTGGTGACACCAACCCGCCCTGCAGCCCCTCTGGGGGAAGCCTGGGTGCAGTAGAGGTGGGGGGGTCAGCACTCACTTTTCCAGCTCAGCTTAGCCCCCCCACTATGTCCCCACCCCAGACCCCGGGCAAGTGCCCCCTCTCCTTGGGGTCAGACCCCTAAAGGGACATGGGTCATCCGCCCACCGCAACTCCCAAGGGACCCCCCAAGCTGTGACCCCAGCACCACAATGGGGCAGGAGTGGGGAGAGGGGGGCTCTCTGTGCCCCCCATCACCCACCCTTGTGGGGACACACACACACCCATGGAGGGACCCCTCAGAGGCTGCTGAGGGGTCATCGCATGCCAGGGAGGTGGGGAGGCACCCATGGGCCCTGAATGGGGGGGGGTCTGGCCCCATAGCAGGGTCCCCGTGGATCCCACCCCCTGCTCCACAGATGGGGACCCCCACCGAGAGGGGACATCGCTCAGCACCAGCACTGTCCAAGGCCACCAAAGAGGGGGTGCAAATTCTGCCTTCCGCCCCCCAGCATTGCTCTGCACTTTGGGGGGCTCTGGGGGACAGGGTCCTGCCCGGGGGGGGGGGGGGGTCGCCAATGTGGCAGCACCCGGTGACAGGGGAGAGGTGGCTGAGCCTGGCAGCACCCACGGCACAGGTAACGGGGTCACCCGGTGGGGAGACAACACACACACGGGACACACGCTGAGGACACGCGCTCCCACTCGTGTTGCTGCCCGGCACCCCGGTCACCCCAAGGTCCCCCGTGTCCCCGCCCCCGCCTTGCACTGGGGTCTCTGCCCACGGGACCCCACCTGGGGACCCCCGGGAGCCCTCTCGTCCCGGCAGGTTCCCCGACTGGGGGTTCCCACGCCCCCCCGATCCCATGGATCAGAGATGGGAATAACTGCCTCAGTCAAGAAAGGTCAATGAGGCTCCCGCGCCGGCGGTGCGTGAACGGGACACGTGGCACAGCGGGACGTGCGGCTGGGACATGTGTGCTGGGACATGGAGCATGTCCCTGGAGGAGCCCCCGTGGCTCGAAGCCGCGTGTCCGCGGTGCCCGGCGTCGGGCACGGTCAGTGGTGGGGTCGGCAGTGCTGGTTTTAGGGTTAAATTCCCCGTTTTCAGGCTCCCCCAGCCCATGGCGCTGTTTGCCCTCCATCCGACAGGGGGCGCCCGCGCGCCGCACGCACCCCCGCCCTCCGCGTCGCGCCGCGATGACGCAATCAGAGCGCGCGGGCGCCATGGCGGGCGGCAGGCGCCGTGGCGGTGTGGAAGGGGCTCGGGAGCGCGGGGGGCGGCGCGGGGAGCGGGGGCGGCCGGAGCCGCCGCGGGGAGCGGGGTGGGCGCCGCTGCTGCTGGCAGTGGCGGGGGCGGCGCTGGCGCTGGGGTTGGCGCTCGCCCTGGGCGAGTGGAGGCGTTGGGAAGCAGCGACCCGCCTGGCCGCCCCCCACTCCGCGCCCCCCGCGCTCCCGCCCGGCGCCACCGGGCCCCGCGCCTCCCCCCGCCGCTTCTGGGGCACCTACCGGCCGCACGTCTACTTCGGCATGAAGACACGCAGCCCGCGGGCCCTGGTGACCGGTGAGGAGGGGGTGGGGTCCAGGGAAGCGTTGGGGTAGAAAAGGCTGGGATGGGGTCCTTCGCTCCCTCCCGCAAGTCCTCGCTTGGCCAAAGAATCATGGAATGGTTTGGGCAGGGGGAGAGCTTCGGGATCATTGGGGGCAATGGTCCCTGTGCAGCACTGAACCCTGAACCATCCCTGAGCACATCATCCACACGCCTTTTGAACCCCTTCAGGGATGGGGGCTCCTCCAGGGGTGGGGACTGCGTCAGGGATGATGGCTCTCCCAGGGATAGGGGCTCCTTCAGGCATGGGGCCATCTCCAGGGATGGGGGCTCCATCACTGCCCTAGGCAGACTCTGCCAGGGTTCCTCACTCTTTCCATGACAGAATTGTATCCAATATCCAATCTGAACCTGCTCTGGTGCAACTTGAGGCTGTTTCCTCTCATCCCATCCCTTGATCTTTGGGAGCAGAGCCCAACCCCTCCCCAGCTCCAGCCTCCTTTCTGGAGGAGAGTGATGAGGTGTCTAATCTGAACCTCCCCTGGTGCAACTTGAGGCCATTTCTTCTCATCCTGTCACTTGTTACTTGGGAGAAGAGACCAACAACTGCCTCACCGCAACCTCCTTTCAGGGAGCTGTAAACAGTGAAGAGGTCTCCCCTCAGCCTTCTCTTCTCCAGGCTAAACAGCCCCAGCTCCTTCAGCCGCTTCCAGAACCCCTGTTCCCCAGCCCCTTCCCCACCTCCAGCTCCCATCCCTAAAAGTCTTTCTTGGAGTGAGTAGCCCAAAACTGAACCCAGGATTTGAGGTGCTGAGTGCAGGGGGACAATCCCTTCCCTGCTGCTGCTGGCCACACCATGGCTGATCCAAGGATGCTTGTGGCCTTCTTGACCACCTCGGTTACTGCTGGCTCTTGTTCAGCTGCTGTTGACCAGCACCCCCAGGTCCTTCTCTGCCTGCCTTACTCCCACCCGGAAAAACCATCCCCGAGCCACCTAAATGTGCATTCCTGGTGTTGCCAGGGCTGATGTGGCTGCAGCAAGGCGAGGGAGGTAGTGGCTTGCGTCACACGTGTGAGCAGGGCGATGGGCTGTCACGCTATGGCTGGCTGCTGCACGATGGGGAGAACTTTGGGATCCAGGAGATCGAAGATGGGAAGCTGTCCCTAAAGACAGAATTTGTGAAGCGCCCAGGAGGGGATCATGGAGGGGATTGGAGCTGGCGCATCACAGCACGGATGAAGGTGAGGAGCGCGGGGCTGCGTGTGGTGGGATAGGAGCTTGAGCAGCTTCCTCACCTCCTCATCCTCTGCAGGGCACGGGCGGCCCCACTCCGCTCCTCTCCCTCTTCTTCTACGTTGCCACGGACGGGCAGGGAATGCTGGAGCCACACCTGGAGAACGGGACACGCCTGGCTGCCGTGACAGGAACGACAGAAGAGCTGGGCCACTTCACCCTTACGTTCCTGCGTCCCACAGCTGGGAGCGAGGAGGACCCCAAATTTGCCAGGTACTTCCCCGTGGCATCCCCTGTGTTCCCCCATTATCCCACATCCCCTGATGCCATCTCTCCCTCCACAGCTACAACTCCCTGGACGCGCCGAGCCCGGGGCTGCACCGCCTGAGCGAGCTGGTGCTGAGCAGCCTGCGGAGCCGCTTCGTCTTCGCCCCGCCGGGAGGGCCGCGCCGCCGCTTCTTCGGCGTCGACGCCATCGGAGCGCTGCCGGAATCAGCCCCGCATGGGCGGCTGCTGCTGCACCAGGTGACACTGGAGCCACCGGCCACGCTGGAGGTGACCTTTGAATCCGGGAGCGTGGCAGATCGTCCGGAGCGGCTGGCAGGGCGGGCGCTGTCGGAGGCGCTGGAGAAGCACACGGCTGCCTTCGAGCATCGCTTCGAGGAGACCTTCGGGCTGGGCAAGAAGGGATTCTCCGCGCCACAGCGCCGCTTTGCACAGGCTGCCCTCAGTGAAATGCTGGGGGGGCTGGGGTACTTCCAGGGGCATTCCCTGCTGCGCTCGCCGCTGCAGGAGCAACCCGTGCCTGGCCCCGAGGCAGCCCTCTTCACCGCCGTGCCCTCCCGCTCCTTCTTCCCGCGTGGGTTCCTCTGGGATGAGGGCTTCCACCAGCTGCTGCTGGGGCGCTGGGACACGGAACTGAGCCAGGAGGTCATCGCCCATTGGCTGGACCTGATGAACGCCGATGGCTGGATCCCACGGGAGCAGATCCTGGGGGAGGAAGCGCGTGCCAAGGTGCCTGCGGAATTCGTGCTGCAGGACAGCGAGACGGCGAATCCCCCAACGCTGCTGCTGGCGCTGGAGCGGCTGCTGCCGGATGCGCCGATCCCCTTCCTGCGCCGGCTCTTCCCGCGCCTCCGTGCCTGGTACGAGTGGTTCCACCGGACGCAAGCTGGGCCTGTGCCGCACTCCTTCCGCTGGCGCGGCCGCGACCCCGAGCTGGAGCGCTTCCTCAATCCCAAAACGCTGGCGTCGGGGCTGGATGATTACCCGCGTGCTTCCCACCCCTCGGCGGACGAGCGGCACCTGGACCTGCGGTGCTGGATGGCACTGGCCGCACGGGTGCTGGGTGCCGTGGCCGAGCGGCTGGGCGAGCCGGCTGAGGAGTTCCGGGCGACGGAGCGGGCTCTGAGCGACAATGCTCTGCTGGAGCAGCACCACTGGGCGCCGGAGCTGGGAGCCTTTGCTGACTTTGGCAACCACAGTGTGGCCGTGGAGCTGCGCTGGCAACCAGCGGCTCCGGCAGCACCAGGACAACCACCCGCACCGCCCCGGCTGCTGCGGGAAGTGCGGGAAGCACCACGGCCGCGCTTCGTGGAAGCGCTGGGCTACGTCAGCCTCTTCCCGCTGCTGCTGCAGCTGCTGCGGCCGGACTCGCCACGGCTGCCGGCGCTGCTGGACGCCATGCGGAGCGAGAGGCAGCTCTGGTCGCCGTTCGGGCTGCGGTCGCTGGCACGGGACAGCCGGCTCTACGGGCGCCCCAACACCGCCCAGGACCCCCCATACTGGCGCGGCGCAGTCTGGGTCAACATCAACTTCTTGGCGCTGCGGGCACTGCGCGGCTACGCTGAGGCCGAGGGGCCACAGCGGGAGCGGGCAGCGCAGATCTACCGTGAGCTACGCCACAACCTCATCTCCAACCTCTTCCACCAGTATTCCCAGAGCGGATTCCTCTGGGAGAACTACAACGACAGCACCGGCCGCGGCCAGGGCTGCCACCCCTTCGCCGGCTGGTCCGCGCTCGTCGTGCTGGTGATGGCAGAGGACTACTAGGGCCACTGGCTACTGATGGTCACCACTGGCCACTGGCTCTTGCTGGCCACCAGCCCAATCCATCTTGCTCAGGTGCAGGGGGAGGCAAAAAGCCCCCTCCTCTTCCAAAATAAAGCCCCTCCACCATGTTCCTGCTCTGCCTGGTTTGGGGATCACAGCTCTTTCCCGCTCTGAGGGGTACCCAGATGCCCCTTCTCAGTCCGGGGGGGTTCCCTGTTCCCCTTCCCTGCGGGGTGCAGGCACAGGGTTCCTCATCACTTAATGGGGAGGGGGGGCGCTATGTGAGCCCCCCAACCCTCCATAAGGATCTCGCTGTGGAGCGCAGCCCCCGAGCCCCCCCAGCAGAAACAGAGCTGCTGTGATCTCTTTATTGGGGAGAGGGTTGTTTTATAAAGCCCCCCCCCACCTCCCGAAAAGCCTCCCTGTGGAGCGCAGCTGCCATGATTCCACCTCATTCAGTGAGACCCCTGGTCCCAGCAAGAGCCTCCCTGCAGAGTGCAGGCACGTAGCTGCTGTGATCCCACATCACTTTAACAGGGAGGGGGGTCACTCCCTGAGCCCACCCCACCCCCAGAAAGAGCCTCCCTTGAGTGCGCAGCCATGGAGTCCCCCAGCAGGAACGGAGCTGCTGTGATCCCACATCTCTTTAATGGGATGGAGGTCACTCCATAAATCCCCCAACTCCAGAACGGGCTTCATTCCATGTCTCTTGAAGGGGGGTTGCTCTGTGAGTCCCCCCAACCTCCATCAGGGTCTCCCTATGGACCGCAGCCCTGGTGCCCCCCAGCAGAAACGGAGCTGCTATGATCCCACATCTCTTTAATGGGGAGGGGGTTGCTCTGTAAGCCCCCCCACCTCCAGAAAAGCCTCTCTGTGGGACACAGCAGCCGTCATTCCACATCAATTTAATGGAATGGGGACGCTCCGTGAGCCCCCTCCCCGGCTCCAAAGCGTCTCCCTGCAGAGCGCGGGCACGGAGCTGCTGGAATTCCACATCTCTTTAAAGGGGAGGGGTCACTCTGAGCACCCCCCAGCCCTGGCGAGGCCCCACTCAGGCCGCAGCAGTTCGGAGGGCGCGTGGCCGCGCCACAGTGGGACACTCCGCAGGCAGAGTCCGGCCCCACAGTGGGCTCAGATGGGCAGCACGGACCCCTCACCGTGGGGCCGGGGTGCAGGGCCGGCTTTTCCCAGGAGCTGGGAGCCTTCTCCATCCTCCTCATCCTCCTGGCAGCGTCCCACCTCGATTCCCGAGTCCCCCGTCAGGCGCCGGTGCCGGAAGCCCTCGCCACTGCCTTGTGCTGCGGCGCTGCCATCCTCGGGGTCGGGGCGGCCATCGGCCTCGCAGAATTCCGTGGCGGAGGAGAAGAGCGGGTGCTTGAGGGGCAGGGGCACTGGCACGGCGGCAGAGGGGGGCAGCTCCCAGCTGGCACTGGTGCCGGTGCTGCCGTGCTCTGGGCTGGGCGTGCTGTCCCGGCTGCGCTCCTCCGTCTCTTCCGTGGCCTGCGCCGACAGCGAGGAGCTGCTGGGGGAGCTGACGCAGCTGGAGCCACAGGAGCAGCTGCTGGAGCTGCCGGAGCTGGGAGACACGGAGAAGCTGCCGGAGGCGGCACGGGCGCCCGCCAGGATGGTGCTGTACGGCGGCGGCGGTGAGCTGGGGCGCTGGGCCACCTCCTCGTAGGCTGGCAGCTTCAGGGAGGCCAGCATTCCTAGGGGAACAGTGGGATTAGGGGGGGCCAGCAGGATCGGGGCAGGGACAGCGGCAATGCTGGCAGCTTCAGGGAGGTCAGCATTCCTGGGAGGACAAGGGATTGTGGGGGGCCCAGGATGGAGACAAGGTGGGCACTGAGAGCAGCACAGGGATATGGGTGGGGAAAAGAGGGGCTAGGGTGGGGGGAGGTGGGGACACAAAGGGCCTTGAGAGACATGAGAGACCCGAGGGGGAACAAAGGGGGACTGGGGGTGCACATGGGCTGCCAGGGTGTGACACGGGGACACAAGGATCTGGTGGGGTGGATGTGGCAGTAGACACAAAGGGTTAGGAGATGACTCAGGGACATGGAGGGGACATGCGAGGGTTGAGGGGGGTATATGAGGGGCTGGGTGAGGGGACCTGGTTGGGACCCGGGGAGAGAAAACAAGCAGCTGGGGGGTGACATGGGGACCATGGGGGAGACACAAAGGGACAGAGGGGACTGGGGGAGGACACAGGGAGATCCGTAGGAGGGCACAGGGGGTGACATCAAGGACTGGGGCGGGACATGAAGTGCTAGGGGTGGAAACAAGGGGCTGGGGAAACATGGGGGGACTCCTAAGAGGGCACAGGGGGTGACAGAGAGGACTGGGTGGGTGTGATACGAAGTACTGGGGGTGGAAACAAGGGGCTGAGAGGACATGGGGGGTGACACCAGGTACTGGGGGGGGGGGGCATAAAGTGCTGGGGGTGGAACCAAGGGGCTGGGGTGACATGGGGACCCTGGGGGGAACAAAGTGACACTGAGGCCACATAACGGTACCCATAGGAAGGCACAGGGGGTGACATGTGGGACTGGGGAGTGGGACACCAAGTGCTGCGGGTGGAAAAAAGGGGCTGGGGGGACCCGTAGGAGGCCATGGGGAGACTGGGAGGGGACACAGGGGTGACACAGCCCCTCCACTCACTGAGGTCCATCATGGAGGTGGGGTAGGCGCAGGCACCGTGGTAGGCGATGAGGTTGATCTCGCGCTGGCGCTGCTGCTGCTGCAGGCGCAGCTTGGCGCGGCGGTGCCGGTAGGCACAGCAGCAGCTCAGCACGATCAGGATGGTCCAGAGCAGCCAGAACCCTGCGTAAAGTGGGGCACCATCACCCCCTGCCCTGCCAGGCACGTCCCCCTTGAGCTCCCCGGGTTTCCCCCAAGCGCCACAATGCCCCTTCAGTCCCCCAAAGTCCCCTCAGTCCCTCAAACCGCCCTACCTTCCACCAAGTCCTTACTCAGTACCTCCAGAGCCCCTGGTTCCGCCCTGGAGTGCCTCTGGAACACCCCCAGTTCCCCCTGGAGCGTCCCCAGTTCCACCTTCACCCCCCTTCCAGTTCCTTTGTTTGCCCCAACCCCCACAGAGCCTCCTCCAGTTTTCCCCCAGAGTCCTCCAGCCCCCTGAGGCCCCCAATTCCCCCCTGGCTACTCAGTCCCTCTCAAGCCCTGCTGTTCCCCCCCCTGCACCCCCGTGGTCCCCCACAAGCCCCCTGGTTCCACAAGTACTCCTTGAGCCCCCCCCCCAAACTGGGTTCCTCCCAGTTCCCTTACTTCCCCCCCTGCCCCCCCCAAGGTCACCCCCCCCAAGCACACCTGGTTTCCCTCGAGTCTCCCCACTCTCCCTGGCCCTTAGTTCCCTGGTGTCCCCCCGCCCCTGCCAACACCCCGGGTCCCCACCGAATCCCCCTGTTGCCCCCCCTGGTCCCCAGACACCCCCATTTTCCCTCCATGCCCCCCACTCACACCACAGCTCGTAGTAGTACGTGCAGCAACCGCTCTCTCCGCAGCAGTGCCCGCTCTCACACACGTAGGGCCGGTTGTTCACCCCCGGGCAGTGCTCCCGGGCCTGCGGGCACAGCGATGCCCCCTCCTCCATCAGACGGGACCCCGGCCCTGCAACCCCCACTTCAGACCCGCCCACACTCAGCCCTGTCCTCCCCCTGGGTACCTGTGACTCCCTCCCCCTAAACCGAGCTTGTTCCCTCCTTCAGCCCTGCTCCCCCCAAAGCCCTGTCTGTCCCCCTCAGTCCCCTCACCCCGGCCCTGACCTCACCTTCAGCCTTGCCCCCCGGCCCAGTCCCCCCATACTTCAGCCCTGTCCCCTGCCCCCCCCCCCAGTACCTGCGACTGCTACCGCCCCCGGCCCGCCCCCCGTCCTCCCCCCTCAGCCTCCCCGCCCCGCCCCCCGTACCTGCGGCTGCTGCTGGCCCTGCCCCTCTCGCTCAGCCCTACTCCCCCCCCCGACCCTGCCCCCCCCGCAGCCTTTCACCTCCCCCGGTCCCAGTACCTGCGGCTGCTGCTGAACCCGTTCCCCCCTCCTCAGCTCTTCCCCTCCCCTCCTCATCCTTGCCCCGACCCCTACCCTAGCCTTGCCCCCCCCGCTGCCCTATCCCCCCCCGAGCCTTGCCCCCCCCCCCAGGCCCTCTCCCCTCCCTCCTCCTGGCCCTGCCCTCCCCCCTGCAGCCCTGTGTCCCCTTCCCGCCCCCCCCCGTACCTGCGGCTGCTGCCGGCCCTGCCCCGCGGCCCAGGCCCCGCCGCCGCGCCCGGGCCGCTCCATGGCGCCGCTACTGCGCGCGGCGGCCCCGCGCCGCCCCGGCCCGCACCGCCGCCCCGGCCCCCGCCGCCCGCAGCCGCCGCCGCTGCCCGCCCGACCCCGCCGCCGCCGCCGCCATCGCGGCCCCCGTCGCGGTCCCCGCCGCCATCGTGCCCGGACAGGAGGTCCCGCCCCCCGGGCTCCCGCTTAGCCAATCCGAAGCCGCCAAGGCACGGCCTAGCCAATCCGAAGGCGCCGAGGCATCGCTGATCCAATCAGAGCCTGCACCGCCGCCCCGCGCCGGCCAATCGGGAACTGCCTGTCCCAGCCTCACGCCCAACAACAGAGACAAAGGGGCCGAGCCCCGCCCCGCGCCACGATTGGCCAATTCGCAGCCAACCAGCGGTAGAGCCCCGCCCCAAGTTATGATTGATGGCGGTGTAGGCCAATAACGACCTAGCTACGCCCCAGGGAGAACGCTGGGGCGTGCCCAACCAATAAGCGGCGAGGGCACTGCCGGGGGACGTGACTTGCGTGGATGACAGCCAATCAGTGCCACTGTTCGCTCTTCCCTGGACCGGAACCATTGCTCTCCCAGGGGCCAGGGAACGCGCTGGGCTGTACCACATCGCTCCGGGGGGGGGAACGGGAACAGGGGGAAGGACTGTACCACAGCGCTCCTACGGATGGGGGGGAGGCTGTCCATAACTCTCCCGGGGTGGGGGAATCTGGGCAGTACCCTATTGGGGGATGGGCTGTACCACTGCATTCTCGGGGGGGGGGGGGGGGGGGGGGGGGAAGAGAGTGGGATGGGTTGTACCACAGCTCAGGGGGGGAGCGGGGGTCAATGGGCTCCTGGGGATGGGGGGGGGGGGGGGGGGGGGGGGGGGGGAGCGCTGTCCCATAACTCTCCCAGGGGAATGGACTGGGCTGTACCACAGCTCCCAGGGGGGGGAGACTGGACCCCACCACACCATTCCAGGCAGGGATACGGAGCTGCCCCCACCCCATTGCCACCCACAGACGGCTTCATCCACCACAGCCTTTAATGCGCTCAGTGGCTCCACCGCGTCCCCCCACCCCCTCCTCCCCCCCCACCAGGGTCCCCCAGACTCCTCCCAAGCTTCCCCCCCTCAGTCCTTGCTGAGCCCCCTCAGGTCCCACGTGTCCGTGCGGAGGGGCGGCGCGCAGCCTACGCCGCGGCCTCCTGCAGCTGCAGGTTGCGGCGGTAGCAGGCGAGGCTGCAGAGCGGGCGCCCGGTGCGCGAGCAGCTGTAGCGCTTGCGGTTGGAGCAGCCGGCGACGGCGCAGAGCACAGGCACGGGCACGGCAGGCGCCGGGGTGGGCGGCAGCGGCAGCGCGACGCCCGCCGGGAAGGAGACGGTGACGCTCTCGGCGCCGTTGCAGTAGCGCACGACGGGGCAGGGCGCCTGCTTGGCTTTGCGTTCCCGCAGCGTCTTCACCTTGGCCTTGTTGGTCTTGGTGAGGCGCTCGATGGTCTGGTTCTTGTTCTCCTCCGCCTTCTTGGCCGCCTGCAGCCGCCGCTTGCGCGCCCGCTCCTCGCGCTTCACCAGCATCTCCTCCGTCAGCTCCTTCGCTTTGTAGCCCATGGGCAGCTCCAGCAGCGGCTGCGCCTGCTGCTTGTGCAGGAGAGCTTTCTGCGGGGACGAGGGGGATGTGTCACGGACAGGGCCCTCAGCTCAGCCCACCCAGCCCCACGGCCTGGCCAAGGCCCTCCTTGCCCTTCTGAGGGCTCCAATCCGGCCCCACAGCCTTGGCCAGGAACTTCTTGCCCCTCTGAGAACTCCGACCCAGTCCCACAGCCCGGCCAGGGTCCCCCCGTTGCCCCTCCAAGGGCTATAACTCAGCACCACAGCCTGGCCAGGAACCCCGTTGCCCCTCCAAGAGCTCCATCACAGCCCCACAGCCCCAGCCGGGGACCCCACTGCCCCTCCAATGGCTCTGATCCAGCCCAGCCAGGGCCCACCTTGCCCTTCTGAGGGCTCCAATCCGGCCCCACAGCCTTGGCCAGGAACTTCTTGCCCCTCTGAGAGCTCCGACCCAGTCCCACAGCCCGGCCAGGGTCTCCCCGTTGCCCCTCCAAGAGCTCCATCCCAGCCCCAGCCAGGGACCCCACTACCCCTCCAATGGCTCTGATCCAGCCCAGCCAGGGTCCACCTTGCCCTTCTGAGGGTCCAATCCAGCCCCACAGTCCTGGCCAGGAATGCCCTGCCCCTCTCAAGAGTTCCAATCCAGCCCCACAGCCCAGCCAGTGTCCCCCTGTTGCCCCTCCAAGGGCTACAACCCAGTCCCATGGTCCCAGACATGGACCTCCACTCACCCCACTGAGCCCCACGGCTCAGCCAGAGATCCCCCTCTGCCCCTCCAAGAGCTCCATC
This sequence comes from Tapera naevia, assembly GCA_033556795.1. NCBI lineage: Eukaryota > Metazoa > Chordata > Aves > Cuculiformes > Neomorphidae > Tapera > Tapera naevia. The sequence continues at coordinate 24,109 of JAUMJJ010000808.1, read as the reverse complement.
ACAGCCCCAGGCAGGGAACCCCTGCCCCTTAAAAGTTCCAACTGAGCCCCAGCCAGGGGGCTCAGCTCATCCCACTGAGCCTCACAGCCCCAGCCAGGAAACCCCTGCCCCTGTGAGGGCTCCAACCCAGCCCCACACTGGTTCTGGGGGTTCCCTAGTATCTTAGCTCAGCCAGCCCCACAGACCCCCACCCGTGCCCCCCCTCACCTGCCGGGCCGTCAGCAGGGACTCATCCACCTCCTTCTTCAGCTCGCCGTTGTCATCCAGCTCACCCTTTTCCAGAGCGTCCAGCCAGCGCTCTTCCTCCTCCTCCTCCTCCTCACGGGGGGGGAAGCAGCTCTCGGGGTCGAGGTCCGGCAGGGGTGAGGGGTCCAGGTTGCTGTCCTCATCTGGGCCGGGCAGTGGCAGGGAGCAGGGTCACGGGGAGGGGCTGGCACCCCATCCTGGGGCCACACCACCCCCTAAGTTGTGCTGGGGGGGGGGGGGGGGGTGTCTCATGCTGCTCCGAGCAGCGGGCCAGTGTAGGGGCACCATCCCTGCTCCCTCAGGGTCCACAACCCGTTTTGGGGGTGCAGAGCCCCCATGCAGGGCCCCCCCCTCCCTCTCCAGCCCTCCCTTACACGCCAAATCCCCCCAGGAGCGCCCCGTATCGCGGTGCTGCCGCAGGGCTCACCCAGCCAGGCTCGGTACTGCTCGATGGGCACCCCCTCCGTCGCCTCCTCTTCCTCCTCCTCGTCCACCACCATCAGTGGGGAGGGCGAGCGCGGCGCCTCAGGGACCACCGTGAAGGTCGGGACGCTGCGGAGAGAGAGAGGTGGTGGATTGCGAGGCTGGGATGGGGCCAAGTGGGGCACGAGGGACCCTGATAGCAGTGGGAAGTGGGGATGGGCGTCCAGGAGAGGAGCTGCTTGGGGGTGGGGAGGGTCTGCAGAGGGATCCAGGCTGGATCATCGAGTCCAACTGCCCCTGTCCACTATTGAACCATCCCTAAGCACCTCCTCTACCCAGCTTTTGAACTCCTCCAGTGACGGTGACTCCACCACCGCCCTGGGAGCCTCTGTAAGGGCCTGAGAACCCTTTCTGTGAAGAAATGTTTTCTGATGTCCAACCTGAAGCTGCCTTGGTGCAACTTGAGGGCATTTCCTCTTGTCCTGTCGCCTGTCACTTGGGAGAAGAGACCAGCACCCACCTCACCACAGCACCCTTTCAGTGATGAGGTCTCCCCTCAGCCTCCTTTTCTCCAGGCTAAACAGCCCCAGGTCCCTCAGCTGCTCCCAGAACCCCTGTTTCCAGCCCCTTTCCCAGCTCCATTTCCTTCTCCAGACATGTTCTGGCTCCTCAAGGTCTTTCTTGGAGTGAGGGGCCCAGAAGTGATTCGAGGATTTGAGGTGCTGAGTGCAGGGGGACAATCCCTTCCCCACTCCCTGCTGGCCACACCATGGCTGATCCATGCCAGGATGCTGGTGGCATTTTTGGGCCACTGCTGGCTCATGTTCAGCTGCTGCCAACCAGCACACCACGGTTCTTCTCCTCCAAGCAGCTTCCCAGATGCTCCTTCCCAAGCCTGGACCTGCACAAGGTTGTTGTGACCCAAGTGCAAGACCTGACATTTGGCCTGGTTGAACCTCATCCTACTGGTCTCATCCCATGGTTCCAGCCTGGCCAGGTCGTTCTGCAGAACCTTCCTGCCCTCCAGCCCATGGATCCAGCCTTGTCAGGTCCCTCATTCCTGAGCTGGGAGCACAGACCCGGCCACGGGATCCGAAGGGGCTCGATGATGTCAAAACATTCCATGATTCTGTGCCCAAGTGAGAACCTGGGGTGGGTGAGGGACCCCTTCCCGGCTCCCCTCACCTCTTGGTGCCCAGGATCTGCCCCCCCAGCTTGATCCTGAGCTTGAGCTGGGGCTTGGGCGGCCCCGTCTCCTCCTGGTGGTGCTTCTTCTTGTGCTTCTTCTTGTGCTTCTTGTGCTTCTTCTTGTGGGCGCCATGGCCGCCGCCCGCCGCCGTCGTCTCCTCCCCTGCTGGGGGAGCAGCAGAGCGGTCAGCGCGGGCCCCCGGCGCCTCGCGGGACCGCGGGAGCCGGGCTGCGCCCCTCACCCTGCTCGCCGCCCTCCATCCTGCCGCGCCGCCACGCCTTGCTCATCCCGCCGCCACGGGGACCGCTTCCGCGCGGGCACGCTTCCGGAATCGCGTGTGGGCACTTCCGGTTGTCTCACAGTGTGTGGGGATATGGTGGCTCTGGTGGCGCCATCTTTGAAGTGGGCAAAGGGGAGCGTTGGCCGGACGGAAACTCTAGCTGAGAGTATAAAGGGTCCGGCGCGGAGCTTTCCGCCCGGGCAACGCTTGCACACGCGTGTGCACAGGCACGTGCAAACCGGTGCACACTCGTGTGAACACACGGGGACGTTAGGGGGGAATGACATGGGCTATGAGAATCTGTGTGAGGGTAGAAGTGCAGGCAGTGCTTGCACACACGTGTGCACAGGTGGGCACAGGCTCACCTGCGTGCTCTGTGCCCCGTATCCGTACACAGATAATCACATGGGCATGCGTGGACACGTGGACACACTTGGACACGCATGGACACATGGACACACGGACACCTCCCTCTCCCCCCCGGCTGCAGCTGCCTCCCTGACTCCAGGCATTGTTCTGCCCGTGCCAGGAGCTGCCTGGCACCACACACGGCTTGCGCCGGGCACCCCCGCGGCACACGGCAGTGCTGGCATCGGCCTGTCCCGGCGTCCCAGTGCTTCCCGGTTCATCCCAGTTCATCCTGCCTGGCGCGGGTGCTGGGAGCCCACGAGCTGGAGCGTTCCGGGACTGGCACCGGTGCTGGCACCGGCACTGGCACCATGTTCTGCCGCAGCCAGCGCAGCCGGGCAACTGTGGCACGGGGCTCAGCCCTGGAGATGGAGATCCGCCGCGGGCGCTGCCGCCTCAGCCTCCTGGAGGACTCGGCACAGGTACGACATTGCCACCTGCGCTGGCACCACCACCAGCTCTGGCACAGCCACTGGGTCTGGCACGGCCAGTGGCTCCAACATTTCCTCTGGCATTGCCACTGGCACAGCCACCAGCTCCAGCACAGCAACCAGCACATGTCACTGGATCTGGCATTGCCATGGGCACTGACAATGCCACCACAGCCAGGCTGGCATGGCCACCAGCTCTGACTCTGGCATCACCACTGGCTCTGCCATGGCCACTGGCACCAGTATTGCCATGGGCTCCTTCTCCATCATGGCCACAGGTTCTGGCACGGCCACAGGAGCTGGCTTGGCCACCAGATTGGCACCAGCATCACCACTGGCTCTGGAATTGCCACAAGCTCTGGCATGGCCACCAGCTCCCGCACGGCCACCAGTAGCCAGGCTGTGATTGCCACCAACACTGGCATTGCCATCAGCTCCAGCATGGCCTCTGGCTTTGGGCACTCCCTCTGGCACAGCCACTGGCATGCAGGCTGCCATCACCACTGCCTCTGACATTGCCACCAGCTCTGGCATGGCCAGTGGCTCCAGCATGGCCATCGGCAGCCAGGTTGGCATCACCAGTGGCTCTGGCATTGCCACTGGCACCTGCACGCCCAGTGACTCAAGTGCCACCAGCATTGCCACTGAATCCAGCGTTTCCACCAGTGTTTCCATCAGCTCTGCCATGGCCACCAGCTCCAGTATTGCCTCTGGCACTGGCTCTGGCATGGCCCCTGGCCACCAGGCTGGCGTTGCCACAAGCTCCAGCATTACCACCACCTCTGGCATCACCAGCGCCTCCAGCATTGCCACCGTCTCCGCCGTGGCAGCTGTGGCGCGGTGGCCACTCCCCGGTGCCCCCGTCCCCCCCATGCCCCTGTGCCCCGCTGCCACCGGCCCAGCCGGGGGTTCAGGCCCAGCCGGGGGTTCTGGTGGCACCGGCCCGGGCAGAGCGGGCAGCGCCCTCGCCCCCTGGCATGGCAGCCCTAGACTGGGACGTGCGCCAGCCCCGCCAGTGCTGCCAGCGCTGCCAACACACCCACCGGTCCCAGTTCTCCCAGTACTGCCTGTACGGGGAGGGGGTGGAGAAGGCAGCACACATGGCAGAGGCCCCAGTTATCTCAGTACTGGCTGTTTGGGGATGTCCCAGTTCTCCCAGTACCACCTGCACATCGGGGGGGGGGGGGAAGAGTCGCAGTGCATATGGAAGGGGTCCCAGTTCTCCCAGTATCACCTGCACGTGGAGGGGGGTCCTAGAGCACATGGAGGGGTCCCAGTTCTCCCAGTACCACCTGCAGGTCGAAGGGGGTCCCAGTGCACATTGGAAGAGGTCCCAGTTCTCCCAGTACTATCTACACATGGGAGGGTCCCAGTTCTCCCAGTACCCATTTGCTTGGGGAGGTGGGGGCAGTTCTCCCAGTTAACGGCTGCTTGGGGAGCAGTCCCAGTTCTCCCAGTACTGCCTGCACCTGGTGGTGGGGTCCCAGTGCACATAGAGGGGGGGGGTCCCAGTTCTCCCAGTACCGACTGCATATGGCAGGGGTCCCAGCGCGTGAGGGAGATCCCAGTTCTCCCAGTACGGGCTGCATAGCGGGGGCGGGGTGGAGGGGGCAGTTGTCCCAGTAGTGCCTGCACATGGGGAGTCCTGGTGCGCTTGTGGGGGGGTCCCAGTACTCCCAGTATATGGGGAGAGGATTGTCCTGGTTCTGCCAGCACCGTCTGCACATCGAGGGGCCCTGGAGCCGTTTGGGGGGGGTCCCATTGCATACTGGGGGGGGGGTCGGCAGTATCCCTGGTGCCGTCTGCGTGAGGGGGGTCCAGGTGCTCTTTGGGGGGGTCCCGGTGCAGGGGGGGAATCCTGATGGACTCGGGGGGGGAGTGGCTCCTGGTGCTCTTTGGGGGGTCCTGGTACATGCGGGGGCTCCTGATGGATTTCAGGGGGGGAGGGGCTCCTGGTGCACTTTGGGGGGGGTCCCAGTACATTGGGAGGCTCCTGATGGACTCGGGGGGGGTGGGGCTCCTGGTGCACTTTGGGGGGGGGGTCCTGGTACATGGAGGGGCTCCTGATGGATTTAAGGGGGGAGGAGGAGCTCCTGGGGCACTTTGGGGGGGTTCCGGTACACGGGGCGGGGGGGCTCCTGATGGATTTGAGGGGGGAGGAGGAACTCCCAGTGCACTTTGGGGGGGGGCGGGGGCGGTGAACGAGGGAGGTCCTTTGCTCGCCCCCCCTCCCGACCCCGTTGTCGCCGGGAGGGGGGCGGTCTCTGTAAGGAAAGGGGGGACAGAGGAGGGGCTGGGGGGGGGGGCTAAAGGTGGGCGGTCTCTCTGGAGGGCTGGATCTGGGGGGAGGGGGGCTGGGGGGAGGTGTCTGTGATGGGGGGGCTGGGGGGGCGGTCTCTCGGGGGGGGGGCGGTGTCTGGGGGGGGCGGCCCCGCCTTCCTGTGCGTGGAACGGAGCGGCGGGAGGTACCGGGGGAGTAGGGGGGGAATGGGGTGTCCCTGCTGCCACCGGGGCTGGGGGGGGGGTTGGGGGGTACCGGTCCTGAGACCCCGACCCCCATCCCCCCCCCTCGTGCTCCGGCCCCCTCCCCACCCCCTCCAGCCCCGACCGGTCTGGTTCTTGCACCCCCCCATCCCGCACCCCCGGTCCCGTGCCCCCCCCCCCGTGCATGCACCCCAACCCTCGCACCCCTCATGTTGTTCCCCCGCCCCGTCCTATCCCTGCGCTCCCGACCCTTGCACCCCGTATCCTGTGACTCCCCATCCCGTCCCTGCACCCCCCTGTCCTGTGCCCTCCTGGCCCCGACCCTGCACCCCCCATCCCATCCTTGCACCCCAAGCCTGGACTCCGGACCCCCGGTCCCTGCAACCCCCCATCCTGTGCCACCCCAACCCCTGCACCCCCATCCTGTGCCCCTCCTCGTTCCTGCACCCCAACCCCTGCGCCGCTGGTCCCTGTCCTTGCACCTCCCGTCTCTGAACCCACCCTGTCCCTGCACCCCAAAATCTGCACCCCTTGTCCTGTGTACGCCCTGTCCCAGCACCTCTGTCCTGTGTCCCCCCCATCCCTGCACCCCAAGTCCTGTGCTCCCCCGTTCCTGCACCCCACATCCTTGCACCTCACATCCCTGCACCCCCCTCCTATGCCCCCCCTGTCCCTGCACCCCAACCCCTGCACTCCATCCTGTGCCCCCACGGACCTGCACCCCAACCTCTGCACCCACTGTCCCATCCCTGCCCCCCAATTCTTAACCCCCCCGTCTCATCCATGCACCTCAACTCCTGAACCCCCCCATCTGTGCCCCCTTCTGCTCTTGCCCTCCCAGTCCTAATCCTTGCACCCCTCATTCCACCCCTCAACTCCACCTTGTCTGCTGCACCCCAACTCCTACACCCCCTCTCTTGTCCCTGCACCCCCTGCCCCATCCCCTCACCCCCATCATGTTCCCCCCAACCCCTGCACCCCTCCCCCGCTCCTCATCCTGCACCCCCCATGTCCCCCCTCCCTGCACCCCTTCTCTCATTACTGCACCCCCATATCCCCCCACCCCCTGCACCCCATCCTACACCCCCTCTCTGCACCCCCATGTCCCATCTCCTCTGCACTGCTTACCCCATCCTGCACCCCCCAGGAAACCCCCATGTCCCCCACCCCCTGCACCCCTTCTCCTGTCTCTGCACTCCCCGTGCACCCCTGTGTCCCCCACCCCCTGCACCCCTTCTTCTGTCCCTACATCCCCTCCCTGCACCCCTTATCCCATTCTGCAGCCCCGATGTCCCTCATCCTGCACCCCCAAGTATGCCCCATGTCCCCCCCTCCCCCTGCATCCCTTGTCCTGCCCCTGCACCCATTATCCCATCCTGCACCCCTTCTCTGCACATCCAATGTCCCCCCACCCCCTGCATCCCATTCTGCACCCCCTCCCTGCACCCCCCCATGGCCCCCACCCCCTGCACCCCCTCCCCTGCACCCCTTATCCCATCCTGCACTGCCCCCCACGCCCCCTATATCCCCCCCATCCCTGCACCCCCTATGCACCTCCCCCACCTCCTTATGGCCCCACCCCCTGCACCCCCTCCCCTGCACCCCTTATCCCCCATGCACCCCCTGCACCCCATCCTGCACCCCCTCCCTGCACCCCCCATGGCCCCCACCCCCTACACCCCTTCTCCTATCCCTGACCCCCTCCCCTGCACCCTTTATCCCGCCCTGCACCACCCCCTGCACCCCTCATGTCCCCCCACCCCCTGCACCCCATCCTGCACCCCCTCCCTGCACCCCCCATGGCCCCCAACCCCTACACCCCTTCTCCTATCCCTGCACCCCCTTCCCTGCACCCCTTATCCTGCCCTGCACCACCCCCCCACCCCCTGCACCCCATCCTGCACCCCCTCCCTGCATTCCTCATGGCCCTCACCCCCTGCACCCCTTCTCCTATCCATCCAACCCCTCCCCTGCACCCCTTATCCTGTCCTGCGTCGCCCCCCGCACCCCCTATGTCACCCCCCATGTCCGTGTCGTGTCCGTGTCCCCCCCCCACCCCCGCACCCCCTGTATCTCCCCTCCCATCTCTCCCTTCCCCCCCCTTCGCCCCCGCTGCCCTTTCCCGCACAGAGCCCTCTTGTTCTTGCAGGAGGGGGTGGCCAAGGAGGGGGGGGGATGTGGGGTGTGGGTTGGTATTTTGGGGGGGGGACACACGGGACACCCCATACTTGAGGAGGCAACGGGGAGGGGGCAATGAAAGAGCCCTTTTCTCCCTCTCAGCACCCGGGGAGGGAGGGGTGCTCAGAAAGCACCCCAGGCAGAGCTGGATGCAGCGGGGCTCCCCACGTCAGGGCACCCCCCCAAAATAAGTGGGGGGGTCCCCATGGAGGTGACGGGGAGGGGGCAGCGCCTCCAGATGCAGGAGAAGCTGCGCATCCTGGAGGACCTCAACATGCTCTACATCCGCCAGATCGCCATCAGCCTCCAGGTGCGAATTTGGGGGACCCCTCCCGGAAACCCCCCCCCCACCCCAAACCCCCGGAACCCCGGGGGTTTGGGGTGGGGGGGGGGTTCCCGGGGGGGAGTCCCAGAAAGGGGGATGCTCTCCCCACTGGTACCCTCCATGCAGAGCATCCCTGTATCCCAGCATGGATGGGGGGACCCCGTGGGAAAAGGGGGGGCTGGTTCTGCCCCCCCCCTTTTTTTTTGCTGCTGCTTGGGGTTATTTATAGCAGCGGTGACGTCACTGCGGCTGGGGGGGGGGGTCTGGGGAGGGGGGGGGTGCAGGAGGCAACTGGTACCGGGATGGAGCGGCAAGCGGTACTGAGAGGGACTGGGGAGGTGGGGGGGCGAATCTGGGGGGCACGGGGTGGATCTGTGGGGTGCAGGGTGTTCATAGGGTGTGGGGTGCATCTGTGGGGTGCATGATAGATTTGTGGGGCGCGTGGGCAATCTGTGGGGTGCAGGGTGGATCTATGGGGCTGGGGTACATCCGTGAGGTGCGTGGTGCATCCATGGGGCACAGGATGGATCTATGGGGCACGTGGCACATCTGTGGGGGGCACGATGTATATGTGGGGTGCGTGGCACTTTTTTGGGGAGCACAATGTATATGTGGGGTGCACGGCGCGTCTGTAGGGCTCAGGGTGCATCTGTGGGGCACAGGATGGATCCGTGGGGCGCGTGGCAAATCTGTGGGGCGCGGAGTCGATTGCAGCTGTGAGATGTGGGGTGCATCATTGGGGTGCTGAATGCATCCGTGGGGTGCATGGGGAATCTATGGGGTGCATCATTCCCTGTGGGGTGCACAGTGTGTCTGTGGGTTGCAGGATGCATCCGTAGGGCATGTGATGGATCTATGGGGCACGTGGTTCCTTGTGGGGTACACGATGTGTCTGTGGGGTGTGTGATGGATCTATGGGGTGCGTGGGCAATCTGTGGGGTGCACAATGTGCATGTGGGGTGCATGGCACATCTGTGGGGTGCGGGGTGCATCCATGGGGTACACGATGTGTCTGTGGGGTGCATGATGGATCTATAGGGTGGGTGAGCAATCTGTGGGGTGCACGATGTATCTGTGGGGTGTGTGGTTTCCTATGGGGTACCCGATGTACATGTGGGGTGCAAGGTGCACCCGTGGGGCACGTGGTTTCCCCATGGGGCACGTGGTGTGTCCGTGGGGTGCAGGGTGCATTTGTGGGGTGCATGGTTCTGCCGTGGGGCACATCATAGATCTGTGGGGTGGATCTATGGGGCGTGTGGGGCTACACAATATATTTGTGGGGTGTACGGCACGTATGTGGGGCACACGATGCATCTGAGGGGCAGGTACTTCCCCCATGGGGCACGTGATGTGTCTGTGGGGTGTGGGGTGCATCTGTGGGGTACAAGTTGTATGTGTGGGGTGTATGGTGGATCTATGGGGCGCATGGTTCCCCCATGGGGCACACGATGTATCTGTGGGGTGCGTCTGTGGGGCACCTGCAGCCTCTGTGGGGCATTGAGCCCCCGTGAGTTGGGCTGGGGGTGTTCTTGGGGGGCACAGGGGTCTTTCAACAGCCAGGTGGGGGGAACAGGGACCCCAGTGGGGCTGGACTCGGGAGGGGGGGCGGGGAACGTGGCTGCGCAACCCGGGGGGGGCAGTGAGGGGGGGGGAGCAGTGATGAAGGGGGTGCAGAGATGGCCCTGGGGGGGGGGCACTGGGATTCCCCTTGCACTCGGGCCTGGACTGGGACCCCTGAGTTGTGCTGGGCTGGTGGGGGGCATGGGACCCCCCTGCTCCCTGCACCCTTCCCTGCTCCCTGCACTCTTCAGGCCCTGCAGCCCCCAGCCCCCTGCATCCCCCCTAACCCCTTGAAAGCCCCTTTGTACCCCACTGTTGCCTGGCATCCCCTGCCTCTCCGAAGCCCCCTGACACCCCCTGCAACCCCCTGCCCCCCCCAACCCCTGCAGCCCCATGCAAACCCCCAGGCCCCTGCAGCCCTATGAATTCCCCCAGCCCTCCCCATGACCCCCCTGAGGCCCATGAGCCCCCTCAAACCCCCTGCAGCCCCCCTTGCACCTCCTGCAACCACATGCACCCCCCCAGCCCCCATAAACTCCCCCTGCAACCCCTGCCACCTGCACCCACCAGCCCCATGAACTCCCCTGCAGCCCCCCGTCCCCTGCAACCCCATGCAGCCCCCATGCACCCCTCTCAGCCCCATGAACTCCTCCTGCAGCCCCTGTCCTCTGCAGCCCCCGTGCACCCCCTCAACCCTATGAACTCCCCCTGCAGCCCTCTGCCACCTGCGCCCACCCTGCCCCCTGCAGCTCCATGCACCCTCCCAGCCCCATGCACCTGCCAAAAGCCCCCAGCCCCATGCACCCCCCTGCTCCCTACAGCCCCATGCAGCCCCATGAACTCTCCCAGCACCCCCACAGCCCCCTGCACCCTCCAGCCCCATGCACTCCCCAGCTCCCTACAGCCCCATGCAACCCCCTGCACCCCCCGCCCTCCTGCACCCCCCCAGCCCCATGAACTTCCCCTGCACCCCCCACCCCCTGCACCCCCCAGCTCCATGCACCCCCCTGCACCCCTCAGCTCCATGCACCCCCCTGCACCCCTCAGCTCCATGCACCCCCCTGCACCCCCCACCCCATGAACTCCCCCTGCACCCCCAGCTCCATGCACCCCCCTGCACCCTACAGCCTCCCAAACTCCCCTTGCACCCCACAGCCCCCCGAACTCCCCCTGCACCCCCACCCCCCTGCACCCCCCAGCTCCATGCACCCCCCTGCACCCTACAGCCCCATACAGCCCCCGTTCACCCCCAGCCCCATGAACTCCCCTGGCACCCCCCATCCCCCTGCACCCCTCATCCCCATGCACCCCCTTGCTCCTTGCAGCCCCGTGTAGCCCCATGAACTCTCCCAGTACCCCACAGCCCCCTGCACCCTCCAGCCCCATGCAACCCCCCTGCACCCCCTACCCCCTGCACCCCTCAGCTCCATGCACCCCCCTGCACCCCCCACCCCATGAACTCCCCCTGCACCCCCGAACTCCATGCACCCCCCTGCACCCCATACAGCCCCCATTCACCCCCAGCCCCATGAACTCCCCTGGCACCCCCCATCCCCCTGCACCCCTCATCCCCATGCACCCCCTTGCTCCCTGCAGCCCCGTGCAGCCCCCCATGCCCCCCCCCAGCCCCCATTGCCCCCCTCAGCCCCATGAACTCCCCCTGCACCCCCCCAGCCCCACGCACCCTCCCAGCACCACGCAGCCCCCCCCTGCACCCCGCTGCAGCCCCCCTCTGGGTGCCCTTCCCCAGGACACGGAGATCCAGCGGAAGATGGAGCGGGAGCTGCGGCTGCGGGAGGGGGCCTGCAAGCTGCTGGCAGCCTGCAGCCGGCGGGAGCAGGCCCTGGAGGCGGCCAAGAGCCTGCTGGTCTGCAACGCCCGCATCCTGGCCTGCATGGCCGAGCTGCAGCGCAGGAAGGAGGCGCAGGTGCTGCGGCGCACGACACGCCGGTGAGAGGCACCCCTGGGCTGGGGGGGGGGGGGCGGGGGAGGGACACCCCACACACACGCTGAGGGGTGCATGGGGCTGGGGGGTGCAGGGAAGTGCATGGGGCTGGGGGATGCAGGGGGATGCATGGAGGTTGCAGAGGTGGGGGGTTTGCAGGGGACTGGGGGGTGCATGGGGCTTCAGGGTGTTGCAGGGGGCTGCATGGGGCTGGGGGTGCAGGAGGTTGCAGGGGGCTGGGGGTGCAGGGGTGTGCATGGGGTGGGGGGCTTTGCAGGGGATTGCAGGAGATGGGGGTTTTGCAGGGGGCTGGGGGTGCAGGTGGTGCATGGGGCTGGGGGATGCAGGAGGAGGCATGGGGTGGGGGGGGTGGGGGTGCAGGGGTAGGGGGTTTGCAGGGGACTGGGGGGTGCATGGGGCTTCAGGGGGTTGCAGGGGGTGGGAGGGTGCATGGGGCTTCAGGGTGTTGCAGGGGGCTGCATGGGGCTGGGGGTGCAGGAGGTTGCAGGGGGCTGGGGGTGCAGGGGAGTGCATGGGGCTGGCGGCTACAGGGGAGCGCATGGGGTGGGGGGGCTTTGCAGGGGGTTGCAGGAGGTGGGGGGTTTGCAGGGGGCTGGGGGGTGCAGGTGGGGCATGGGGCTGGGGGGTGCAGGGAGATGCATGGAGCTGGGGGATGCAGGGGAATGCAGGGGGTGGGGGGTTGCATGGAGCCTCAGGGGGTTGCAGGGGGCAGGAGGGTGCAGGGGGTTGCAGGGGAGTGGGGTGGTGCATGGAGCCTCAGGGGGTTGCAGGGGGTGGAAGGGTGCAGGGGACTGGGGGTGCAGGGGTGTGCATGGGGTGGGGTGCAGGAGGCTGCAGGGGACTAGGAGTGCAGGGGGATGCATGGGGTGGGGGCTTTGCAGGGGGTTGCAGGAGGTGGGGTGTTTGCAGGGGACTGGGGGTGCAGGTGGTGCATGGGGCTGGGGGATGCAGGGGGCTTCAAGGGGTTGCAGTGGGTGGGAGGGTGCAGGGGACTGGGGAGGCAGGGTGTGCATGGGGCTGGGGGAGTTCAGGATGGTGCATGGGGGCCGGGGGGCTGCATGAAGCTGCATGGGGCTGGGGGCTGCAGGGGGCTGCATGGGGTTGAGAGGGGGCAAGGGGACATCGGGATGCATGGGACTGGGGGCTGCAGTGGGCTGGGGGTGCAGGGGGCTGAGAGAGATTCCTGGAGTGGAAGGGTTGGTGAGACCCCTGGGGGGGAGCAGATCGGGGTCTGCTTAGGTGCCCCCTGAGCCCCCCACCCGTGCCCCCCGCAGCCCCTCGGATGCCGGTCCCGGGGATGAGCGCCTGCCGTGCCGCGGCACCGTCTGCATCTCCGGTACGCAGGGGATCCCCCTAACTGAGCCCCCCCAAACTGAGCCCCCTCCCAGACCAGGGGGGCGTGGGTGGGCTGGAAGGGCTGTCGGGGTGTCTGGGGGTCTGTCCCGGCCCGAGAGGCTGGGGGGGCATCCAGTGGTTTGGGGGAGTAGGGGGCTGGCAGGGGTCTGTGGGGATGGGGGGGGTGGGGCTGTGAGGGTTATCCCAGGTGAGGGGCTGCTGGGGGTGGGGGGGTCCATGGGGCTTGGGGATGGTGTGGGGGGCTGGCGGGGGGGTCCTGGGGGGCTGGCGGGGGGTCTGGGCGCTGTCCTGGGGTGGGGAGGCTGGAGGGGGGGGTCTCTAGGTCAGGGTGGGGTCTATCCCGGGGGTCTCACACCCCTCCTTGCTCCCCCCCCCACCCCAGACCTGCGCATTCCGCTGATGTGGAAGGACACGGAGTATTTCCGGAACAAGGGTGGTGAGTGGGGGCCCCAGGGGTGAGCTGATCCCCCCGCTGACCCCCCAACTGCCCCCCTCCCACTGCTCCCCCGGAGCTGCACCGTGTGACCGTGTTCTGGGGGTCCCAGGGGGTGTCCCACATTGACTCCCCCTCCCTCGCTGAAGCCCCCCCATTCAGCCCTCTGACCCCTTTACTGCCCCCCTCACTGAACCCCCCCATGCTGCCCCCCCTCACACTGACACCACCCCCCCCCCGAGGCCCCCCCCCAGAGCTGCCCCTCCTCCCCAATGCCACCCCCCCCCCCCCGACCCCTTGCTGACCCCCCCAAAACTGTGGCTGTGTTCTAGGGGGTTCTTGGAGGGGGCCCCCACCAGGCCCCTCCTCCCCAATGCTCCCCCCCCCCCGACCCCGTTACTTACCCCCCCCCCCCCAGAGCTGTGGCTGTGTTCTGGGGCTTCTCAGGGGGTTCCCCCCACACTGACCCCCCCTCCCTCGATGCCCCCCCAGAGCTGCACTGTGTGGCTGTGTTCTGGGGGGGTTCTTGAAAGACCCCCCCCCCCCCCTCCCCGGCCCCTCCTCCCAATGCCCCCTGCTCTTGCTGACCCCCCCTAGAGCTGTGGTTGTGTTCTGGGGGGTTCCCCACCCACTGACCCCCCCCCTCCCCTCGCTGCCCCCCCTAGAGCTGCACCGTGTGGCCGTGTTCCTGCTGCTGCAGTTGGGGGCCGAGGTGCTGGACACCCCCCTGCTGCTCGCTGACCGCACCCGCACCGACCTCTGCTTCGACAGCCCCCTCCTCTTGTGAGACCCCCCCCCCCAAACTGCCCTGGGGACCCCTGACCCCCCTTGTCCCTGCACATCCCCCCCATCAGCCTGGGGGGGGACCCCTGCCCTGCATCACCTGGGGGGACCCCAGCATCACTTGGGAGGACCCTGACCCCCCAACTCACCCTGGGGTTCCCCTGCCCTCTACTGCACTGGGGGGATCCCTGCCCCCCATCTGTCACCCTGGGGAGACCCTGATGCCCCAAATTACCCCGAGGCCTCCTGACCACTCTGGGGAGACCCTGAACCCTCAAAAAGCCCTGGGGACTCCCGCTGTCCCCTGTGCCCCTTTCCACCCCCAAATCACCCTGGGGGAACCCCTGCCCTCCTCTGCCCCCCCTGTCCCACCCCCCCCCAAATCACCCTGGGGATCCTGCCTCCCAAACACCCAGGAGATCCTCACCCCCCCAAATCACCCTGGGGGGGATCCCCACCCTCCCCTTCACTGGGGGTACCCCTGCCCTCAACCCCTGGGCCATGTTGGGGTGCAGTGGGTGCCCCCCCCCTCACACGGTGCCCCCCCCCAGCTCGGAGGCCGGGCCGGATTTCGAGCTGAAGGTGGAGCTGTACAGCGCGGGGCTGGGGGGGGACGGGGCGCCAGGCAGTGCCCCCCGAAAGCTGGCCACACGCCTCAGCACCTCCCTGGGGCGCTCGGCGGGCAAACGGGCACGGGCGGCCATGGAGGGGGGGGCCTGGCAGCCCCCCAGGCAATGGCAGCACCGGCCCCCTGCTGCTGCCAGCCCCCAGCGTGCCGTGAGTACCTCATATCCCCTCTGTGCCCCCTGTACCCCCTCTGTGCCCCCTGTGCCCCTCCTGTGCCCCCCCCACATCCCCTGTACCCACCTGTGCCCCCGTACACCCCTGCATCCCACTGGGCCCCCCTAGCGCTACCCCCCTGTGCCCCACGTCCCCCCCCCCCGTGCCCCCCCTCCCCCCTGTATTCCCTGCATCCCAACTGTGCCCCCCCCATGCCTCCCCCTCATCCGCTGTCACCCCACCTACCCCCCGTCCCCCTGTGCCCCATCCCCCTCATGTCCCCCCTCACTCCCATACCCCCTGCATCCCAACTGTGCCCCCCGGTGCCCCCCTCACCATCCCCCCTGCGTCCCCTCTGTGCACCCCCATCCCCCTCGTGCCCCCCCTCCCGTCTCCCTGTGTGTTCCCCTGTACCCCCAGGTGCCTCCTGTCCCCCCCTCACCCCTGTCCCTCCTGTGTCACCTCCTGTGCCCCCCCTTCACCTGCTGTCCCCGTGTCCCCCCTTACCCCCATTCCCCCTGTGCTCCCCCTCACCTGCTGTCCCCCTGTGTGTCCCCCGTCCCCCCTGTGCCCCCCTCACCCCATCCCCCTTGTGTCCCCTGTCACCTGCTGTCCCCCTGTGTGTCCCCCTGTGCCCCCTGACCCCCCGTTCCCCCAGGGGCCCCAAGTTCCAGCTGCTGGCACACGCCGTCCTCTCCCTGGCTGAGGTGCAGGACGGGTTCCGCACCCACGACCTCGCCATCGCCAGCAACGGTGAGCGAGGGGTGCGGGGTGGGGGGGCTGGGGGTCCCAGCTGGTTTGGGGGGAGGTGGGGTTGGGGGGCCAGGGGGTGTGGGAAAAGAGGTTTGGGGTCCCCAGGGGAAATGAGGCTGAGGTTCCAGCTGGTTTGGGGGGAGAGGGGGCCCCTGGTGGGGCGGGGAAGCGGGGTCTGGGGTCTGTTGGTCCCAGCTGGTTTGGGGGGAGAGGGCGCTGGGGTCTGTTGGTCCCAGCTGGTTTGGGGGGAGGTGAGGTTGGGATCCTGGGGGTGTGGGGAAAGAGATTTGGGGTCCCCAGGGGAAATGGGGCTGGGGTCTCAGCTGGTTTGGGGGGAGAGGGGGCTGGGGCCCCTGGTGGGGTGGGGAAGAGGGGTTTGGTGTCTGGTGGTCCCTGCTGGTTTGGGGAAGGTGGGGTTGGGGTCCTGGGGGTGTGGGGAAAGAGATTTGGGGTCTCCAGGGGAAATGGGACTGGGGTCCCAGCTGGTTTGAGGGGAGAGGGGGCTGAGGTCCTGGTGGGGTGAGGAAGAAGGGTCTGAGGTTCTGGCTGGACTGGAGACAGAGGGGTCTGGGGGGCTCAGTGGGGGGGGGAGAGGGGTCTGTGGTCCCATCTGATTTGGGGAGAGGGAGGTCTGGTGGTGGAGAGAAGGGTCTGGGGTCCCAATGGGTCTGGGGGCAGAGGGTGGGGGTCTTGGCGCAGAGGAGGCTGGGGAGCTCAGTGAGGGGGAGTGAGAAGAGTCTGAGATCCTGGCGGCTCTGAGGGCAGGGGGTGGGGGTCCCAGCGGGTTTGGGGGCGGGGTGTGGGGATCCCGTGGGTCTGGGGGCACAGGGTGGGTGTCCGTGCCTGAGTGTGTCCCCCCCACCCAGAGGAGAGCCCGTGCTGGCTGCCCCTGTACGGCAGCATGTGCTGCCGCCTCGCCGCGCAGCCCCACTGCATGGCCCACAGCGTCACCTCCGGCTTCCTGCGCCTCCAGGTGGGACAGGGGACAGGGGGACAGGGGTGGGGATGGAGATGGAGGTGGAGGGGGGGGGGAGGGGGGGATGAGGATGGGGTTGAGTAGGAAATGAGGATGGGGATGGGGGTGGGGGTGGAGGTGGAGGGTGGAGGTAGAAGATGGAGATGGAGATGGCGATGGAGATGGGGGCGGGGGGGGGAGGGGGGATGAGGATGGGGTTGAGTAGGGAATGAGGATGGGGATGAAGGGTGGGGGTGGAGGTGGAGGTAGAAGATGGAGATGGAGATGGGGATGAGTATGGAATGAGGATGGGGATGGAGGTGGAGGTAGAGATGGAGGTGAGGTGAGGTGAGATGAGGATGGGGATGGAGGTGGAGGTGAATGCGGAAGTGGGATAGGATGGGGATGGTGTGGAGGTGGGATGGGTATGGAGATGGGGATGGGATGGGGATGGGATGGAGATGGGATGGAGGTGGAGGTTCAGTGGGAATGGGATGGAGGTGGAGGTGAGATGGGAATAGGATGGAGGTGGGATGGGGGTGGAGATGGAGATTGGGATGGGGATGGAGGTGGAGATGGAAATGGGGATGGGATGGAGGTTCAGTGGGGATGGGATGGAGGTGGGATGGGGGTGGAGATGGAGATTGGGATGGGGATGGAGGTGGAGATGGAAATGGGGATGGGATGGAGGTTCAGTGGGGATGGGATGGAGGTGGGATGGGGGTGGAGATGGAGATTGGGATGGGGATGGAGGTGGAGATGGAAATGGGGATGGGATGGAGGTTCAGTGGGGATGGGATGGAGGTGGGATGGGGATTTCATGGGGATGGGGTGGAAGGGGAGGTTCAGTGGGGATGGGATGGAGGTGGGATGGGGATTTCATGGGGATGGAGGTGGAGATGGGGATGGGATGGAGGTGGAGATGGGGATGGGATGGAGGTGGAGATGGGATGGAGGTGAGGATGGGATGGGGATGGAGGTGGGGATGGGATGGAGGTGGAGGTGGGGATGGGATGGAGGTGGAGGTGGGGATGGGATGGAGGTGGAGGTGGGGATGGGATGGAGGTGGAGGTGGGGATGGGATGGAGGTGAGGATGGGATGGGGATGGAGGTGGGGATGGGATGGAGGTGGAGGTGGGGATGGGATGGAGGTGGAGGTGGGGATGGGATGGAGGTGGAGGTGGGGATGGGATGGAGGTGGAGGTGGGGATGGGATGGAGGTGAGGATGGGATGGGGATGGAGGTGAGGATGGGATGGGGATGGAGGTGGGGATGGGGATGGAGGTGGAGGTGGGGGATGGAGGTGGGGGATGGGGATGGAGGTGGAGGTGGGGATGGGATGGAGGTGGAGGTGGGGATGGGATGGAGGTGGGGATGGGATGGAGGTGAGGATGGGATGGGGATGGAGGTGGAGGTGGGGATGGAGGTGGGGATGGGGATGGAGGTGGAGGTGGGGATGGGGGATGGAGGTGGAGGTGGGGATGGGATGGAGGTGGAGGTGGGGATGGGATGGAGGTGGGGATGGGATGGAGGTGGAGGTGGGGATGGGATGGAGGTGGAGGTGGGGATGGGATGGAGGTGGAGGTGGGGATGGATGGAGGTGGAGGTGGGGATGGGGATGGGGATGGGATGGAGGTGGGGATGGGGATGGGATGGAGGTGGAGGTGGGGATGGGGATGGGATGGAGGTGGAGGTGGCAGTTGGGAAAAGGATGGAGGGGAAGGTTCAGTGGGGATGGGATGGAGGTGGAGGTGGGATGGGGATGAGGATGACAATGGGGTTGGAGGTGGAGGTGGGATGGGGATGGAGGTGGAGATTGGGAGGGGATGATATGGGGATAGTATGGAGGTGGGATGGGAATGGGGATGGGGGCAGGGACAAGACTGTGGTGGCCACTGGTGCTGGTGGCACTGATGGCCCCATGACAGCCCCGGGGTGCGATGGGGCGAGCGGGGCCCGGCTGTTCTGCGTCCTGCGTGGCACCGACCTCCTGTGCTACCGCGACCCCCGCGACGCCGAGGGGGGCACCGAGCCGGCCCTCACCATCGCCGTCAACAAGGTACAGGGAGGGGCTGGGGGGCTATGGGGGGTACTGGGGGACTCTGGGGGCCTGGGGGGTCCTGGGGAGCTATGGGGTGTGTGGGGCTGATGGGGGCTGTGGAGATTTGGGGGGCCTGAGGGGCTGAGGGGGGTTATGGGGGTATTGGGGGGCTATGTGGGTCAAGGGGGGTTCTGGGGTCAAAGGGGCCACTGGAGGCTATGGGTGGCAAGGGAGGTTGTGGGGGGCTGAGTGGGTCTTGGAGGGGTGAGGGGGGATATCCAAGGAGGCTATGGGGGTCCAAGGAGGATGGAGGGTAGGCTGTGGGGGTCCACAAGGGCTAAAAGGCTAGAGGGGGCTGTGGGGGGCTTTAGAGGGGCTATGGGGGTCTGGGGGCCTATGAGGGGCTGGGGGTCTATGGGGTATGGAGGGCTGATGGGGGCTATGAGGGGCAAGGGGGTCCTGGGGGCCTATGGGAGGCTGTGGGGTGTGAGGAGGTCTGGAGGTGGGGGGGGAGTCCAAGAAGGCTATGGGGGAGTGAGAAGGTGGGTGAGGGGGACTGTGGGGGAGCTTCAGGGAAGCTGAGGGGGTCTTGAGGGAAGAAGAAGCTTGGAGGTGGTCAAAGAAGGCTATGGGGTGGGGTTATGAGAATCCAAGGGGGGTGGAGGGGGTTTATGGGGGGGCCAAAGGGGACTATGGGGGTCAAAGGGGCTGTGAGGCTATGGGGGGCTGTGGGGGGCTATAGGGGGGCTTTGGAAGGTCCGAGGGGGCTATGGGGCACTGGGGGGGGTATGGGGGGTCTATGAGGGTCTGAGGGGTGAAGCGGGGTGAGGGGGGGCTTGTGGAGGCTGAGAGGCATGTGGGGGGCTATGGGGGGCTGAGGAGGCTATAGAGAGGACTATGGGAGGCTCTGGGGGTCCAGGGGCTCTGGGAGTCCCAAGGGACTATGGGGGTGCTGGGGGCTGTGAGGTTCCAGGGGGCTATGATGGGCTAGTGGGGGGCTCTGGGCATCCGGAGGTCTCTGAGGGTACTAAGGGGCTCTGGGGTCCGGGGGCTCTGGTGGGCTCTGGGGGGCTCTGGAGGTCCAGGGCTGTGATCCCTTTGCCACAGGAGACGCGTGTGCGGAGCTCGGAGCGGGGGGGCCCCGCGCAGCCCCCGGGTTGGTGGTCACCAACTGCCTGGGGGGTGAGGAGGTGACCACACGCTGGTGGCCGAGAGCCGCGCCGAGGCGCAGCGCTGGATGGAGGCCTTCTGGCAGCACTTCTACGACATGAGTGAGGGGGGACACAGACCCCCACCCATGGCACCCATCCTTGAGGGACCATGCCCCATGGGACACCAGCTCAGTGGGACCCCCCATCTGCAGGGCTTTATCCAGTGATGCCCATCCTTGAGCCCATCTAGTGGGACCCTCATCTTGGTGTGACCTCAGCCCGTGGACCCGATGTAGCAGGAACCCATCTCTACAGGACCCAGCCCAACAGGACCCTGTCCCATGGACCACCTGCCCAGTGGGATCCCCGTCCTGGTGTCACCTCCGTCCCAGTGGATCCCATCCAGCAGCACCCCATCCAGCGGGACTTCATCCAGCGGGGACCTTATCAGTGGGACCCATCTTGTGGGACCCGTCCTTGTGGGATCCCATATGACAGGACCCCAACTTGATGCAACTTCCATCGCAGTGGAACTCCATCCTGCCAAGACCCCATCCCTGCAGACCCCCATCCAGTGGGACCTCACCCTGCAGGACCCCTTCATCAGTGGGGTCCTCTCATCGCCGTGGGACCCTCATCCCCGTGGGACCCCCCATCCCAGTGGTGTCCCATCCTGGCAGGATCCCCATCCTGCTGACACGCCCTCCCCCCCCCCCCTTTTCCCCTCAGGCCAGTGGAAGCAGTGCTGCGAGGAGCTGATGCGGATCGAGGTGCCCCCCGCGCCGCCCCGCCCCCAGCGCTGCCCGCAGGGCTCTCTCTACCACGAGATGGTGAGTGGGGGGCTGGGGGGGACGGGGGGGGCCGGGGGGGGGGGTTCTGCCGTGCTCTTCTTCTGCTCTCTACTAACCTGCTGCGGCGGCCCCCTCGCCCCGGCCCCCTAACGCTGCTCTCTCTCTGCTACCTGGCCCCTCTTTGCCCCACATCTCCATGCACCCCACATCTCCATGGCCCCTATCTCTCCATGTCCCCCATATTTCCATTCCCCCCATACTTCCATGCCCCCTCATCTCTCTACCCCATCTCTCTGGGACCCCATCTCTCTCTCTGTGCCCCTGTCTCTCACCCCCCCATCTCTGTTCCTCACCCCACTCTCTGCCCTCCATCACTGCGTGCCCCACCTCTGCTCTCCTCTGCCCCCGCGATGTTTGTGTGTCCCCATCTCTGTACCCCGCCATGTATCTGTTTCTGTTTGTCTGAACTCAATCTGTGTCCCCCCAACCTCTCTGCCCCGTCTCTCCCCCATCTCTCTCTCTTGTCACCCCACCTCTCTGCCCCCTCACCTTGTCGCCCCCATCTCTCTGCACCTGGTCTCTGCCCACATTTCTCTGTCACCCATCTTTCAAACCCCCCATCTCACTCCCCATCTCCCCCCATCTCTTGCTCTTGTGCCCCCCATCTCTCTGTGCCACCTATTTCTCCCCTCTCTCTCTCGTGCCCCCCTTTCTCTCTCTCTGTGCCCCCCTTTCTCTCTCTCTGTGCCCCCCTTTCTCTCTCTCTGTGCCCCCTTTCTCTCTCTCTGTGCCCCCATCTCTCCCGTTTCTTTCTTCCTGTGCCCCCGTCTCACTGTGCCCCCCATCTCTCCCTCATCTCTCTCTCCCTGTGCCCCCCTTTCTCTCTCTCTGTGCTCTCCATCTCTTCCCCATCTCTCTCTGTGCCCCCCCATCTTTCCCCCATCTCTCCCCCCATCTTTCTTTCTCTTTGTGCCCCATCTCTCTCCCTGTGGCTCCGTCTCTGTGTCCCCCATCTCTCCACCTGTCTCTCTCTCTGTGCCCCCATCTCTCTTTCTCTGTGGCCCCCATCTCTCCCTGGTCTCCCTCCCTGTGCCCCTGTCTCTCCCTCCCTGTGCCCCCGTCTCTCTGTGCCCCCCATCTCTCCCCCTATCTCTCTCTCTCCTGTGCCCCCCATCTCTCTTTCTCTGTGGCCCCCATCTCTCCCTGGTCTCCCTCCCTGTGCCCCCTGTCTCTCCCTCCCTGTGCCCCCGTCTCTCTGTGCCCCCCATCTCTCTTTCTCTGTGGCCCCCATCTCTCCCTGGTCTCTCTCCCTGTGCCCCCTGTCTCTCCCTCCCTGTGCCCCCTTCTCTCTGTGCCCCCCATCTCTCCCCCCATCTCTCTCTCTGTGCCCCCCATCTCTCTTTCTCTTTGTTCCCCTCCATCTCTCTCCCTGTGCCCCCATCTCTCCCCCCTGTGCCCCCCCGTCTCTCTCTCCCTGTGCCCCCCGTGGTGCTGCAGCGGTGCCCGTGGGGGCTGTGCCCCCCCCCTCGAGCGAAGGGCTGCTGCTGCAGGATGACGCCGTCTCGGCCGAGATCCGCGCGCTGCTCTCCTCCTATTACAGCGACAGGTGATGGGGGGCCGGGGGGGGGCCCCCAAGAAATCACGGGGGGCCAGGGGGTGCCCCCCGACATAGCCTGGAGGGCCCCCACTAAAGCAGGGTGGGGCTGGGGGGACCTCACTGCAGACGAGGGGAGACCCCCACTATGGCCTGGGGGGCCAGGGGAGCCAGCACTAAAGCAAGGGGGGGGGGAAGGGGACCCCCCCCCCAACTTGGCCTGGGGGGCCTCCACTAAAGCATGGGTGCCAGGGGAACCACACTGTGGCTGAGGGGAGCCCCCCCACCATGGCCCAAAATGGGCTGAGGGGGCCCCGCTGCAGCTGGGTGGCCAGGGGTAGCCCCCATCATGGCCTGAAGTGGGCCGGGGGGGCCCTCCAGGGAGCTGCCTCCCTCCCCCCGCCCCCCCCCCCAGTGGCCTGGGGGGACCTAAGGGGCACCCCACCGCAGCTGTGGGGCTGGAGGAGCCCCCACCATGGCCTGGAATGGGCCTGTGGGAGCTGGGATGAACCCCCCCAACTGCAACCTGGGGTGGGCCTCGGGGGGGGCCAGAGGGACCCCCCCTACATGGCCTAGGGTGGCCTGACCTTGGGGTGGACGTGGGGGTGCACACCCCCTGACACCCCTGCCCCCCAGCTTTTTCCCACAGCCATTATGTGGAGGGAGTGTAAAGTGGGGGTCCGGGTAGGGGGGGGGGTCCAGGAGGGAGTGCAGCCCCCCCGACCCCCCCTTCTCCCTGCAGCTGTTATGTGGGTGGGGGTCCAAATGGGGGTGCAGCTCCCCCATGTCCCCGGCCCCCCCTTTTTCCCACAGCCATTATGTGGGTAGGGGTCTGGATGAGGATGCAGATGGGGGTCTGTGTGGGGGTGCAGGTGGGGTGCAGCCCCCCCCCCCCCCGACCCTCCTGACCCCCCGTTTTCCTGCAGCCGTTGATGCGGGTGATGACATCGAGGCGGTCACCGACATCCTGACACGGCGAGGGGGGGGCGCGGTGCCGGGACCCCCACCTTGGTTTGCCCTCTTCGAGGGGTCCCCCCCCAGGCCGTGCCCGCAGCCCCAGCCCCCCCGCCCGGGGCCGCCCCCGCACCCTCTCACTGGACGCCAGGCTCAGCACCCTCAAGGGGCGGGGGGGTCGCCGGGGGGCCCCCTCCTCACCCCCCAGCTCCCCCAGCAGCGGCGGCAGCAGCCCTGCCCCCCTCCAGGGCCGGGTCTGAGCCCCCAAACCTGGGTGGGCACCCCCAGACCCTCAAAGAGGTCCGGGGGAAGGACACTCCAGGGCAGCTCGGGGTTCGGGGGGGATGTGACGCCATGAGGGGGGGGCTGCACCAGTGTGGGGGAGTTCCAGGCTGGGGGGGTGGGGACTCCCAGTTTGCTTTTTGGGGGAGATACTGGAATTTCTGCCACCTTGTGGGTGGGGGGGGGTCAAGGGGAGGGCAATGACCCCATCACAGGGTGGACTCAGGGCTGAAACAGCCCCCCCCTCCAAAAGAAGCAGGGGGGCTGATACCCCCCCAGGGTGCATGCTGGGGTCCCCCCCCCCCCATAGCAAAGTGGGTTCTGGGGTCGCCACCCCCATTGGAGAAGGGGTCTTAGGGTGTCCTCCCCCCCATAGCAAGGTGGGTGCTGCCCCCCCCCCCCCCCATTAGCAAAGGGGGTTATGGGGTGCGTGTCCCCATTGCACAGTGGGTTCTGGGGTGTGCCCCAGAGTGGGTGCTGGGGGGCTGAACCTCCCAAAGGGGTAGGGGACCTGTTCCACACACCCATCCCCCCCATTTCAGGGTGGGTTCTGGGGTCACCTCCCCAGTTTGGGTGCTGGCATCCTCCCATAGCGAGGCAGGTGCTCAGGTCCCCCCCAACTCAGGGTGGGTGTTGAGGTCTGTCCCCCCTAATTTGGGTGCTGGGATCCACCCCATTTCAGGATGGGTGCTGGGGTCCCCCCCCCGGCAGGCACTCAGGGTGAGCCCCCAGGTACGGTGGGCATG
>JAUMJJ010000807.1:0-46004 GCA_033556795.1 Tapera naevia | reverse complement strand
GGGGACAACCTGATTTGTGTTAAAATGTACCCAGTTTTGGGGGTTAATAGGGATTTTGTGGAAAATGAACCTAGTTTTGGAGGAAAAAATGCTGATTATGCGGAAAATGAAACCAATTTTGGGGGGAAATCCAATTTTTAAGGAAAATGAACCCAGTTTTGGGGAAAAAAAATATTTTGGGGAAAATGAACCCAGTAATGGGGTAAAAAACCCGAATTTTTGGGAAAATCAACAGAGTTTGGGGGTGGGAAACCAACTTGTAGGGAAATGAACCGAGTTTTGCTCGAAAAAAACCCGACTTTGGGAAAAATCAACCCAGTTTGGGAGGAAAAAATCCGACTTTGGGGAAAATGAATCCAGTTTTGGGGGAAAAAACCCGATTTTGAGGAAATTAACCCAGTAATGGGGAAAAAACCTGATTTTGGGGAAAATGAACACTGTTTGGAGGGGCAAACTTGATTTGTGTGAAAATGCACCCAGTGTTTTGAAGAAAAAAAGGATTTTGGGGAAAATGAACCCAGTTTAGGAGGATAGAAGCTGATTTTGGGAAAAATGAACCCAGTTTGGGGGGGGGAAATATTTTGTGGAAATAAAGCCAGTAATTGAGTAAAAAACCCGGATTTTGGGGAAAATGAACCCAGTTTGGTGGGGAAAACCCAATTTGTAGGGGAATAAACCCAGTTTTGTGGAAAACATATATTTTGGGGAAAATGAACCCAGTAATGGGGAAAAATCCTGATTTTGGGGAAAATGAACCAAGTGCGGAGTGGAAATAGAAGATTTTGAGGAAAATGAAATCAGTTTGGAGGGGACAACCTGATTTGTGTGAAAACGTACCCAGTGTGGGGGGTTAATAGGGATTTTGTGGAAAATGAACCTAGTTTTAGAGGAATAATGCTAATTATGCGGAAAATGAACCCAGTTTTGGGGGGGATAAAATTATTTTGGGGAAAATGAACCCAGTAATGGGGAAATCTCCTGATTTTGGGGAAAATGAACCAAGTGCGGAGTGGAAATAGAAGATTTTGAGGAAAATGAAATCAGATTGGAGGGGACAACCTGATTTGCGTGAAAATGTACCCAGTTTTGGGGGTTAATAGGGATTTTGTGGAAAATGAACCTAGTTTTAGAGGAAAAAATGCTGATTATGCGGAAAATGAACCCAGTTTTGGGGGAAAATCCATTTTTAAGGAAAATGAACCCAGTTTTGGGGAAAAAAAAGATTTTGGGGAAAACGAACCCACTAATGGGATTAAAAACCCAATTTTTTGGAAAATCCACAGAGTTTGGGGGGGGAAACCAACTTGTAGGGAAATGAACCGAGTTTTGCTCGAAGAAAACCGACTTTGGGGAAAATCAACCAAGTTTGGAAGGAAAAAATCCGACTTTGGAGAAAATGAACCCAGTTTTGGGAGGGAAAAATTTATTTTGGGGAAAATGAACCCAGTAATGGGGAAAAATCCTGATTTTGGGGAAAATGTACCAAGTGAAGAGTGGAAATAGAAGATTTTGAGGAAAATGAAGTCAGTTTGGAGGGGACAACCTGATTTGTGTGAAAATGTACCCAGTTTTGGGGGTTAATAGGGATTTTGTGGATAATGAACCTAGTTTTGGAGGTAAAAATGCTTATTATGCGGAAAATGAAACCAATTTTGGGGGGAAATCCAATTTTTAAGGAAAATGAACCCAGTTTTGGGGAAAAAACTATTTTGGGGAAAATGAACCCAGTTTGGGGGGGGGGGGGAATATTTTGTGGAAATAAAGACAGTAATTGAGTAAAAAACACGGATTTTGGGGAAAATGAAACCAATTTTGGGGGGAAATCCAATTTTTAAGGAAAATGAACCCAGTTTTGGGGAAAAAAAATATTTTGGGGAAAATGAACCCAGTAATGGGGAAAAATCCTGATTTTGGGGAAAATGAACCAAGTGCGGAGAGGAAATCGAAGATTTTTGGGGAAAATGAAGTCAGTTTGGGGGGGACAACCTGATTTGTGTGAAAACTGGGTACAGTTTTGGGGGTTAATAGGGATTTTGTGGAAAATGAACCTAGTTTTGGAGGAAAAAATGCTGATTATGCGGAAAATGAACCCAGTTTTGGGGGGAAAATCCATTTTTTAGGAAAATGAACCCAGTTTTGGGGAAAAAAATTATTTTGGGGAAAATGAACCCAGTAATGGGGTAAAAATCTTAAATTTTGGGAAAATCAACAGAGTTTGGGGGGGGGAAACCAACTTGTAGGGAAATGAACCGTGTTTTGCTCGAAAAAAACCCGACTTTGGGGAAAATCAACCCAGTTTGGGAGGAAAAAATCCGACTTTGGGGAAAATGAACCCAGTTTTGGGGGAAGAAAACCGATTTTGGGGAAATGAACACAATAATGGGGAAAAAACCTGATTTTGGGGAAAATGAACACTGTTTGGAGGGGCAAACTTGATTTGTGTGAAAATGCACCCAGTGTTTTGAAGAAAAAAAGGATTTTGGGGAAAATGAACGCAGTTTGGGGGGGAAAAATATTTTGTGGAAATAAAGCCAGTAATTGAGTAAAAAACCCGGATTTTGGGGAAAATGAACCCAGTTTGGTGGGGAAAACCCAATTTGTAGGGGAATAAACCCAGTTTTGTGGAAAACATATATTTTGGGGAAAATGAACCCAGTAATGGGAAAAATCCTGATTTTGGGGAAAATGAACCACGTGCGGAGAGGAAATCGAAGATTTTTGAGGAAAATGAAGTCAGTTTGGAGGGGACAACCTGATTTGTGTGAAAACGTACCCAGTTTTGGGGGTTAATAGGGATTTTGTGGAAAATGAACCTAGTTTTGGAGGAAAAAATGCTGATTATGCGGAAAATGAACCCAGTTTTGGGGGGAAAATCCATTTTTTAGGAAAATGAACCCAGTTTTGTGGAAAAAAATTATTTTGGGGAAAATGAACCCAGTAATGGGGTAAAAATCTTAAATTTTGGGAAAATCAACAGAGTTTGGGGGGGGGAAACCAACTTGTAGGGAAATGAACCGTGTTTTGCTTGAAAAAAACCCGACTTTGGGAAAATCAACCCAGTTTGGGAGGAAAAAATCCGACTTTGGGGAAAATGAACCTAGTTTTGGGGGAAAAAAACCGATTTTGGGGAAATGAACACAATAATGGGGAAAAAACCTGATTTTGGGGAAAATGAACACTGTTTGGAGGGGCAAACTTGATTTGTGTGAAAATGCACCCAGTGTTTTGAAGAAAAAAAGGATTTTGGGGAAAATGAACCCAGTTTGGGAGGATAGAAGCTGATTTTTGGGAAAATGAACCCAGTTTGGGGGGGGGAAATATTTTGTGGAAATAAAGCCAGTAATTGAGTAAAAAACCCGGATTTTGGGGAAAATGAACCTAGTTTGGTGGGGAAAACCCAATTTGTAGGGGAATAAACCCAGTTTTGTGGAAAACATATATTTTGGGGAAAATGAACCCAGTAATGGGGAAAAATCCTGATTTTGGGGAAAATGAACCAAGTGCGGAGTGGAAATAGAAGATTTTGAGGAAAATGAAATCAGTTTGGAGGGGACAACCTGATTTGTGTGAATATGTACCCAGTTTTGGGGGTTAATAGGGATTTTGTGGAAAATGAACCTAGTTTTGGAGGAAAAAATGCTGATTATGCGGAAAATGAAACCAATTTTGGGGGGAAATCCAATTTTTAAGGAAAATGAACCCAGTTTTTGGGAAAAAAAATATTTTGGGGAAAATGAACCCAGTAATGGGGTAAAAAACCCGAAGTTTTGGGAAAATCAACAGAGTTTGGGGGAGGGAAACCAACTTGTAGGGAAATGAACCGAGTTTTGCTCGAAAAAAAAAAGACTTTGCGGAAAATCAATACAGTTTGGGCGGAAAAAATCCGACTTTGGGGAAAATGAACCCAGTTTTGGGGGAAAAAACGCGATTTTGGGAAAATGAACCCAGTAATGGGGAAAAAAACTGATTTTGGGGAAAATGAACACTGTTTGGAGGGGCAAACTTGATTTGTGTGAAAATGCACCCAGTGTTTTGAAGAAAAAAAGGATTTGGGGAAAATGAACCCAGTTTGGGAGGATAGAAGCTGATTTTGGGGAAAATTAACCCAGTTTGGGGGGGGGGAAATATTTTGTGGAAATAAAGCCAGTAATTGAGTAAAAAACCCGGATTTTGGGGAAAATGAACCCAGTTTGGTGGGGAAAACCCAATTTGTAGGGGAATAAACCCAGTTTTGTGGAAAACATATATTTTGGGGAAAATGAACCCAGTAATGGGGAAATATCCTGATTTTGGGGAAAATGAACCAAGTGCGGAGTGGAAATAGAAGATTTTGAGGAAAATTAAATCAGTTTGGAGGGGACAACCTGATTTGTGTTAAAATGTACCCAGTTTTGGGAGTTAATAGGGATTTTGTGGAAAATGAACCTAGTTTTGGAGGAAAAAATGCTGATTATGTGGAAAATGAACCCAGTTTTGGGGGGAAAATCCATTTTTAAGAAAAATGAACCCAGTTTTGGGGAAAAAAATTATTTTGGGGAAAATGAACCCAGTAATGCGGTAAAAATCTTAAATTTTGGGAAAATCAACAGAGTTTGGGGGGGAAAAACAACTTGTAGGGAAATGAACCGTGTTTTGCTCGAAAAAAAAACTGACTTTGGGGAAAATCAACCCAGTTTGGGAGGAAAAAATCCGACTTTGGGGAAAATGAACCCAGTTTTGGGGGAAAAAACCCGATTTTGAGGAAATGAACCCAGTAATGGGGAAAAAACCTGATTTTGGGGAAAATGAACACTGTTTGGAGGGGCAAACTTGATTTGTGTGAAAATGCACCCAGTGTTTTGAAGAAAAAAAGGATTTTGGGGAAAATGAACCCAGTTTAGGAGGATAGAAGCTGATTTTGGGAAAAATAGACCCAGTTTGGGGGGGGGGGAAATATTTTGTGGAAATAAAGCCAGTAATTGAGTAAAAAACATGGATTTTGGGGAAAATGAACCCAGTTTGGGAGGATAGAAGCTGATTTTGGGGAAAATGAACCCAGTTTGGGGGGGGGGAAATATTTTGTGGAAATAAAGCCAGTAATTGAGTAAAAAACCCGGATTTTGGGGAAAATGAACCCAGTTTGGTGGGGAAAACCCAATTTGTAGGGGAATAAACCCAGTTTTGTGGAAAATATATATTTTGGGAAAATGAACCCAGTATTGGGGAAAAATCCTGATTTCGGGGAAAATGAACGAAATGCGGAGTGGAAATAGAAGATTTTGAGGAAAATGAAATCAGTTTGGAGGGGGCAACCTGATTTGTGTGAAAATGTACACAGTTTTGGGGGTTAATAGGGATTTTGTGGAAAATGAATTTAGTTTTACAGGAATAATGCTGATTATGGGGAAAATTAAACCAGTTTTGTAGGGGAGAAAATTATTTTGGGGAAAATGAACCAGTAAAGGGGAAAAAAATCCTGATTTTCGGGAAAATGAACCAAAGTGCGGAGTGGAAATAGAAGATTTTGAGGAAAATGAAATCAGTTTGGAGGGGACAACCTTGATTTGTGTTAAAATGTACCCAGTTTTGGGGGTTAATAGGGATTTTGTGGAAAATGAACCTAGTTTGGAGTAAAAAAATGCTGATTATGCGGAAAATGAACCCAGTTTTGGGGGGAAAAACCTTACCATTTTTGGGAAAATGAACCCAGTAATGGGGAAAAATCCTGATTTGGGGAAAATGAACCCTGTTGGAGGGGCAACTGATTGAATGCCAGTGTTTTGAAGAAAAATGATTTTGGGGAAAATGAACAGTGGGTGGGGAGGGGGGGGGGGGGGGCGGGGGGGGGGGGGGGGGGGGGGGGGTGGCGAAGAGTATTGGTAACGGATTGGGGAAATGACCCAGTTTGGTGGGGAAAAACCCAGTTTGTGGGGAAAACATAGTTTTGTGGAATAACCATTTATTTGGGGGAAATGAACCCTGATTTTGGGGAAAAGATCCTGTTTGTGGGGGAAATGAAGTGTGGTGAGGGAAATCGAAGAGTTTTGAGGAAAACATGAGTTAGTTTTGGAGGGGAAAACTGATTTGTGTGAAACGTACCAGTTTTGGGGGTTAATAGGGATTTTGTGGAAAATGAACTAGTTTTGGAGGAAAAAAATTGCTGATTATGCGGAAAATGAACCCAGTTTTGGGGGGTAATCAGATTTTTTGGAAAATGAACCGAACCAGTTTTTGGGGAAAAAATTACTTTTTGGGGGAAAATTGAACCCAGTTTTGGGGTAAAAATCTTTATTTTGGGGGAAAATGAACCAGTAGTTGGGGGGGTAAAAATCTTAAGTTTTGGGAAAATCAACCGAGTTTGGGGGGAAACCCGATTTGGGGAAAATCACCCAGTTTGGGAGGAAAAAATCCGACTTTGTTGAAAATGAACCCAGTTTTGGGGGAAAAAAACCGATTTTGGGGAAATGAACACAATAATGGGGAAAAAACCTGATTTTGGGGAAAATGAACACTGTTTGGAGGGGCAAACTTGATTTGTGTGAAAATGCACCCAGTGTTTTGAAGAAAAAAAGGATTTTGGGGAAAATGAACCCAGTTTGGGAGGATAGAAGCTGATTTTTGGGAAAATGAACCCAGTTTGGGGGGGGGGAATATTTTGTGGAAATAAAGCCAGTAATTGAGTAAAAAACCCGGATTTTGGGGAAAATGAACCTAGTTTGGTGGGGAAAACCCAATTTGTAGGG
Source organism: Tapera naevia (assembly GCA_033556795.1). Taxonomy (NCBI): domain Eukaryota; kingdom Metazoa; phylum Chordata; class Aves; order Cuculiformes; family Neomorphidae; genus Tapera; species Tapera naevia. The sequence goes on along the minus strand of JAUMJJ010000807.1, from coordinate 39,282 downwards.
GAATAAACCCAGTTTTGTGGAAAACATATATTTTGGGGAAAATGAACCCAGTAATGGGGAAAAATCCTGATTTTGGGGAAAATGAACCAAGTGAGGAGTGGAAATAGAAGATTTTGAGGAAAATTAAATCAGTTTGGAGGGGACAACCTGATTTGTGTGAATATGTACCCAGTTTTGGGGGTTAATAGGGATTTTGTGGAAAATGAACCTAGTTTTGGAGGAAAAAATGCTGATTATGCGGAAAATGAAACCAATTTTTGGGGGGAAATCCAATTTTTAAGGAAAATGAACCCAGTTTTTGGGAAAAAAAATATTTTGGGGAAAATGAACCCAGTAATGGGGTAAAAAACCCGAAGTTTTGGGAAAATCAACAGAGTTTGGGGGAGGGAAACCAACTTGTAGGGAAATGAACCGAGTTTTGCTCGAAAAAAAAAAGACTTTGCGGAAAATCAATACAGTTTGGGCGGAAAAAAATCCGACTTTGGGGAAAATGAACCCAGTTTTGGGGGAAAAAACGCGATTTTGGGAAAATGAACCCAGTAATGGGGAAAAAAACTGATTTTGGGGAAAATGAACACTGTTTGGAGGGGCAAACTTGATTTGTGTGAAAATGCACCCAGTGTTTTGAAGAAAAAAAGGATTTTGGGGAAAATTAACCCAGTTTGGGGGGGGGAAATATTTTGTGGAAATAAAGCCAGTAATTGAGTAAAAAACCGGGATTTTGGGGAAAATGAACCCAGTTTGGTGGAGAAAACCCAATTTGTAGGGGAATAAACCCAGTTTTGTGGAAAACATATATTTTGGGGAAAATGAACCCAGTAATGGGGAAATATCCTGATTTTGGGGAAAATGAACCAAGTGCGGAGTGGAAATAGAAGATTTTGAGGAAAATGAAATCAGTTTGGAGGGGACAACCTGATTTGTGTGAAAATGTACCCAGTTTTGGGAGTTAATAGGGATTTTGTGGAAAATGAACCTAGTTTTGGAGGAAAAAATGCTGATTATGTGGAAAATGAACCCAGTTTTGGGGGGAAAATCCATTTTTTAGGAATATGAACCCAGTTTTGGGGAAAAAAATTATTTTGGGGAAAATGAACCCAGTAATGGGGTAAAAATCTTAAATTTTGGGAAAATTAACAGAGTTTGGGGGGGAAAAACAACTTGTAGGGAAATGAACCGTGTTTTGCTCGAAAAAAAACCGACTTTGGGGAAAATCAACCCAGTTTGGGAGGAAAAAATCCGACTTTGGGGAAAATGAACCCAGTTTTGGGGGAAAAAACCCGATTTTGAGGAAATTAACCCAGTAATGGGGAAAAAAACTGATTTTGGGGAAAATGAACACTGTTTGGAGGGGCAAACTTGATTTGTATGAAAATGCACCCAGTGTTTTGAAGAAAAAAAGGATTTTGGGGAAAATGAACCCAGTTTGGGAGGATAGAAGCTGATTTTTGGGAAAATGAACCCAGTTTGGGGGGGGGAAATATTTTGTGGAAATAAAGCCAGTAATTGAGTAAAAAACCCGGATTTTGGGGAAAATGAACCTAGTTTGGTGGGGGAAACCCAATTTGTAGGGGAATAAACCCAGTTTTGTGGAAAACATATATTTTGGGGAAAATGAACCCAGTAATGGGGAAAAATCCTGATTTTGGGGAAAATGAACCAAGTGCGGAGTGGAAATAGAAGATTTTGAGGAAAATGAAATCAGTTTGGAGGGGACAACCTGATTTGTGTGAAAACGTACCCAGTGTGGGGGGTTAATAGGGATTTTGTGGAAAATGAACCTAGTTTTAGAGGAATAATGCTAATTATGCGGAAAATGAACCCAGTTTTGGGGGGGATAAAATTATTTTGGGGAAAATGAACCCAGTAATGGGGAAATCTCCTGATTTTGGGGAAAATGAACCAAGTGCGGAGTGGAAATAGAAGATTTTGAGGAAAATGAAATCAGTTTGGAGGGGACAACCTGATTTGTGTGAATATGTACCCAGTTTTGGGGGTTAATAGGGATTTTGTGGAAAATGAACCTAGTTTTGGAGGAAAAAATGCTGATTATGCGGAAAATGAAACCAATTTTGGGGGGAAATCCAATTTTTAAGGAAAATGAACCCAGTTTTTGGGAAAAAAAATATTTTGGGGAAAATGAACCCAGTAATGGGGTAAAAAACCCGAAGTTTTGGGAAAATCAACAGAGTTTGGGGGAGGGAAACCAACTTGTAGGGAAATGAACCGAGTTTTGCTCGAAAAAAAAAAGACTTTGCGGAAAATCAATACAGTTTGGGCGGAAAAAATCCGACTTTGGGGAAAATGAACCCAGTTTTGGGGGAAAAAACGCGATTTTGGGAAAATGAACCCAGTAATGGGGAAAAAAACTGATTTTGGGGAAAATGAACACTGTTTGGAGGGGAAAAATATTTTGTGGAAAAAAAGCCAGTAATTGAGTAAAAAACCCGGATTTTGGAGAAAATGAACCCAGTTTGGGGGGGAAAAATATTTTGTGGAATTAAAGCCAGTAATTGAGTATAAACCCCGGATTTTGGGGAAAATGAACCCAGTTTGGTGGGGAAAACCCAATTTGTAGGGGAATAAACCCAGTTTTGTGGAAAACATATATTTTGGGGAAAATGAACCCAGTAATGGGGACAAATCCTGATTTTGGGGAAAATGAACCAAGTGCGGAGTGGAAATAGAAGATTTTGAGGAAAATGAAATCAGTTTGGAGGGGACAACATGATTTGTGTGAAAATGTACCCAGTTTTGGGGGTTAACAGGGATTTTGTGGAAAATGAACCCAGTTTTAGAGGTATAATGCTGATTATGCGGAAAATGAACCCAGTTTTGGGGGAATAAAATTATTGTGGGGAAAATGAACCCAGTAATGGGGAAAAATCCTGATTTTGGGGAAAATGAAGCAAGTGCGGAGTGGAAATAGAAGATTTTGAGGAAAATGAAATCAGTTTGGAGGGGACAACCTGATTTGTGTGAAAATGTACCCAGTTTTGGGGGTTAATAGGGATTTTGTGGAAAATGAACCTAGTTTTAGATGAAAAAATGCTGATTATGCGGAAAATGAAACCAATTTTGGGGGGAAATCCAATTTTTAAGGAAAATGAACCCAGTTTTGGGGAAAAAAATATTTTGGGGAAAATGAACCCAGTAATGGGGTAAAAAACCCGAAGTTTTGGGAAAATCAACAGAGTTTGGGGGGGAGGAAACGAACTTGTAGGGAAATGAACCGAGTTTTGCTCGAAAAAAAAACCGACTTTGGGGAAAATCAACCCAGTTTGGGAGGAAAAAATCCGACTTTGGGGAAAATGAACCCAGTTTTGTGGGAAAAAACGCGATTTTGGGGAAATGAACCCAGTAATGGGGAAAAAAACTGATTTTGGGGAAAATGAACACTGTTTGGAGGGGCAAACTTGATTTGTGTGAAAATGCACCCAGTGTTTTGAAGAAAAAAAGGATTTTGGGGAAAATGAACCCAGTTTGGGAGGATAGAAGCTGATTTTGGGGAAAATTAACCCAGTTTGGGGGGGGGAAATATTTTGTGGAAATAAAGCCAGTAATTGAGTAAAAAACCCGGATTTTGGGGAAAATGAACCCAGTTTGGTGGGGAAAACCCAATTTGTAGGGGAATAAACCCAGTTTTGAGGAAAACATATATTTTGGGGAAAATGAACCCAGTAATGGGGAAATATCCTGATTTTGGGGAAAATGAACCAAGTGCGGAGTGGAAATAGAAGATTTTGAGGAAAATTAAATCAGTTTGGAGGGGACAACCTGATTTGTGTTAAAATGTACCCAGTTTTGGGAGTTAATAGGGATTTTGTGGAAAATGAACCTAGTTTTGGAGGAAAAAATGCTGATTATGTGGAAAATGAACCCAGTTTTGGGGGGAAAATCCATTTTTAAGAAAAATGAACCCAGTTTTGGGGAAAAAAATTATTTTGGGGAAAATGAACCCAGTAATGGGGTAAAAATCTTAAATTTTGGGAAAATCAACAGAGTTTGGGGGGGAAAAACAACTTGTAGGGAAATGAACCGTGTTTTGCTCGAAAAAAAACTGACTTTGGGGAAAATCAACCCAGTTTGGGAGGAAAAAATCCGACTTTGGGGAAAATGAACCCAGTTTTGGGGGAAAAAACCCGATTTTGAGGAAATGAACCCAGTAATGGGGAAAAAAACTGATTTTGGGGAAAATGAACACTGTTTGGAGGGGCAAACTTGATTTGTGTGAAAATGCACCCAGTGTTTTGAAGAAAAAAAGGATTTTGGGGAAAATGAACCCAGTTTAGGAGGATAGAAGCTGATTTTGGGAAAAATAGACCCAGTTTGGGGGGGGGGAAATATTTTGTGGAAATAAAGCCAGTAATTGAGTAAAAAACACGGATTTTGGGGAAAATGAACCCAGTTTGGGAGGATAGAAGCTGATTTTGGGGAAAATGAACCCAGTTTGGGGGGGGGGAAATATTTTGTGGAAATAAAGCCAGTAATTGAGTAAAAAACCCGGATTTTGGGGAAAATGAACCCAGTTTGGTGGGGAAAACCCAATTTGTAGGGGAATAAACCCAGTTTTGTGGAAAACATATATTTTGGGGAAAATGAACCCAGTATTGGGGAAAAATCCTGATTTCGGGGAAAATGAACCAAATGCGGAGTGGAAATAGAAGATTTTGAGGAAAATGAAATCAGTTTGGAGGGGGCAACCTGATTTGTGTGAAAATGTACACAGTTTTGGGGGTTAATAGGGATTTTGTGGAAAATGAATTTAGTTTTACAGGAATAATGCTGATTATGGGGAAAATTAAACCAGTTTTGTAGGGGAGAAAATTATTTTGGGGAAAATGAACCCAGTAATGGGGAAAAATCCTGATTTTCGGGAAAATGAACCAAGTGCGGAGTGGAAATAGAAGATTTTGAGGAAAATGAAATCAGTTTGGAGGGGACAACCTGATTTGTGTTAAAATGTACCCAGTTTTGGGGGTTAATAGGGATTTTGTGGAAAATGAACCTAGTTTTGGAGGAAAAAATGCTGATTATGCGGAAAATGAAACCAATTTTGGGGGGAAATCCAATTTTTAAGGAAAATGAACCCAGTTTTGGGGAAAAAAATATTTTGGGGAAAATGAACCCAGTAATGGGGAAAAATCCTGATTTTGGGGAAAATGAACCAAGTGCGGAGAGGAAATCGAAGATTTTTGGGGAAAATGAAGTCAGTTTGGAGGGGACAACCTGATTTGTGTGAAAACGTACCCAGTTTTGGGGGTTAATAGGGATTTTGTGGAAAATGAACCTAGTTTTGGAGGAAAAAATGCTGATTATGCGGAAAATGAACCCAGTTTTGGGGGGAAAATCCATTTTTAAGGAAAATGAACCCAGTTTTGGGGAAAAAAATTATTTTGGGGAAAATGAACCCAGTAATGGGGTAAAAATCTTAAATTTTGGGAAAATCAACAGAGTTTGAGGGGGGAAACCAACTTGTAGGGAAATGAACCGTGTTTTGCTCGAAAAAAACCCGACTTTGGGGAAAATCAACCCAGTTTGGGAGGAAAAAATCCGACTTTGTTGAAAATGAACCCAGTTTTGGGGGAAGAAAACCGATTTTGGGGAAATGAACACAATAATGGGGAAAAAAACCTGATTTTGGGGAAAATGAACACTGTTTGGAGGGGCAAACTTGATTTGTGTGAAAATGCACCCAGTGTTTTGAAGAAAAAAAGGATTTTGGGGAAAATGAACCCAGTTTGGGAGGATAGAAGCTGATTTTTGGGAAAATGAACCCAGTTTGGGGGGGGGAAATATTTTGTGGAAATAAAGCCAGTAATTGAGTAAAAAACCCGGATTTTGGGGAAAATGAACCTAGTTTGGTGGGGAAAACCCAATTTGTAGGGGAATAAACCCAGTTTTGTGGAAAACATATATTTTGGGGAAAATGAACCCAGTAATGGGGAGAAATCCTGATTTGGGGAAAATGAACCCTGTTTGGAGGGGCAAACTTGATTTGTATGAAAATGCACCCAGTGTTTTGAAGAAAAAAAGGATTTTGGGGAAAATGAACCCAGTTTGGGAGGATAGAAGCTGATTTTGGGAAAAATGAACCCAGTTTGGGGGGGAAAAATATTTTGTGGAAATAAAGCCAGTAATTGAGTAAAAAACCCGGATTTTGGGGAAAATGAACCCAGTTTGGTGGGGAAAACCCAATTTGTAGGGGAATAAACCCAGTTTTGTGGAAAACATATATTTTGGGGAAAATGAACCCAGTAATGGGGAAATATCCTGATTTTGGGGAAAATGAACCAAGTGCGGAGTGGAAATAGAAGATTTTGAGGAAAATGAAATCAGTTTGGAGGGGACAACCTGATTTGTGTGAAAATGTACCCAGTTTTGGGAGTTAATAAGGATTTTGTGGAAAATGAACCTAGTTTTGGAGGAAAAAATGCTGATTATGTGGAAAATGAACCCAGTTTTGGGGGGAAAATCCATTTTTTAGGAAAATGAACCCAGTTTTGGGGAAAAAAATTATTTTGGGGAAAATGAACCCAGTAATGGGGTAAAAATCTTAAATTTTGGGAAAATTAACAGAGTTTGGGGGGGAAAAACAACTTGTAGGGAAATGAACCGTGTTTTGCTCGAAAAAAAACCGACTTTGGGGAAAATCAACCCAGTTTGGGAGGAAAAAATCCGACTTTGGGGAAAATGAACCCAGTTTTGGGGGAAAAAACCCGATTTTGAGGAAATTAACCCAGTAATGGGGAAAAAAACTGATTTTGGGGAAAATGAACACTGTTTGGAGGGGCAAACTTGATTTGTATGAAAATGCACCCAGTGTTTTGAAGAAAAAAAGGATTTTGGGGAAAATGAACCCAGTTTGGGAGGATAGAAGCTGATTTTTGGGAAAATGAACCCAGTTTGGGGGGGGGAAATATTTTGTGGAAATAAAGCCAGTAATTGAGTAAAAAACCCGGATTTTGGGGAAAATGAACCTAGTTTGGTGGGGAAAACCCAATTTGTAGGGGAATAAACCCAGTTTTGTGGAAAACATATATTTTGGGGAAAATGAACCCAGTAATGGGGAAAAATCCTGATTTTGGGGAAAATGAACCAAGTGCGGAGTGGAAATAGAAGATTTTGAGGAAAATGAAATCAGTTTGGAGGGGACAACCTGATTTGTGTGAATATGTACCCAGTTTTGGGGGTTAATAGGGATTTTGTGGAAAATGAACCTAGTTTTAGAGGAATAATGCTAATTATGCGGAAAATGAACCCAGTTTTGGGGGGGATAAAATTATTTTGGGGAAAATGAACCCAGTAATGGGGAAATCTCCTGATTTTGGGGAAAATGAACCAAGTGCGGAGTGGAAATAGAAGATTTTGAGGAAAATGAAATCAGTTTGGAGGGGACAACCTGATTTGTGTGAATATGTACCCAGTTTTGGGGGTTAATAGGGATTTTGTGGAAAATGAACCTAGTTTTGGAGGAAAAAATGCTGATTATGCGGAAAATGAAACCAATTTTGGGGGGAAATCCAATTTTTAAGGAAAATGAACCCAGTTTTTGGGAAAAAAAATATTTTGGGGAAAATGAACCCAGTAATGGGGTAAAAAACCCGAAGTTTTGGGAAAATCAACAGAGTTTGGGGGAGGGAAACCAACTTGTAGGGAAATGAACCGAGTTTTGCTCGAAAAAAAAAAGACTTTGCGGAAAATCAATACAGTTTGGGCGGAAAAAATCCGACTTTGGGGAAAATGAACCCAGTTTTGGGGGAAAAAACGCGATTTTGGGAAAATGAACCCAGTAATGGGGAAAAAAACTGATTTTGGGGAAAATGAACACTGTTTGGAGGGGCAAACTTGATTTGTGTGAAAATGCACCCAGTGTTTTGAAGAAAAAAAGGATTTTGGGGAAAATGAACCCAGTTTGGGAGGATAGAAGCTGATTTTGGGGAAAATTAACCCAGTTTGGGGGGGGGAAATATTTTGTGGAAATAAAGCCAGTAATTGAGTAAAAAACCCGGATTTTGGGGAAAATGAACCCAGTTTGGTGGGGAAAACCCAATTTGTAGGGGAATAAACCCAGTTTTGAGGAAAACATATATTTTGGGGAAAATGAACCCAGTAATGGGGAAATATCCTGATTTTGGGGAAAATGAACCAAGTGCGGAGTGGAAATAGAAGATTTTGAGGAAAATTAAATCAGTTTGGAGGGGACAACCTGATTTGTGTTAAAATGTACCCAGTTTTGGGAGTTAATAGGGATTTTGTGGAAAATGAACCTAGTTTTGGAGGAAAAAATGCTGATTATGTGGAAAATGAACCCAGTTTTGGGGGGAAAATCCATTTTTAAGAAAAATGAACCCAGTTTTGGGGAAAAAAATTATTTTGGGGAAAATGAACCCAGTAATGGGGTAAAAATCTTAAATTTTGGGAAAATCAACAGAGTTTGGGGGGGAAAAACAACTTGTAGGGAAATGAACCGTGTTTTGCTCGAAAAAAAACTGACTTTGGGGAAAATCAACCCAGTTTGGGAGGAAAAAATCCGACTTTGGGGAAAATGAACCCAGTTTTGGGGGAAAAAACCCGATTTTGAGGAAATGAACCCAGTAATGGGGAAAAAAACTGATTTTGGGGAAAATGAACACTGTTTGGAGGGGCAAACTTGATTTGTGTGAAAATGCACCCAGTGTTTTGAAGAAAAAAAGGATTTTGGGGAAAATGAACCCAGTTTAGGAGGATAGAAGCTGATTTTGGGAAAAATAGACCCAGTTTGGGGGGGGGGAAATATTTTGTGGAAATAAAGCCAGTAATTGAGTAAAAAACACGGATTTTGGGGAAAATGAACCCAGTTTGGGAGGATAGAAGCTGATTTTGGGGAAAATGAACCCAGTTTGGGGGGGGGGAAATATTTTGTGGAAATAAAGCCAGTAATTGAGTAAAAAACCCGGATTTTGGGGAAAATGAACCCAGTTTGGTGGGGAAAACCCAATTTGTAGGGGAATAAACCCAGTTTTGTGGAAAACATATATTTTGGGGAAAATGAACCCAGTATTGGGGAAAAATCCTGATTTCGGGGAAAATGAACCAAATGCGGAGTGGAAATAGAAGATTTTGAGGAAAATGAAATCAGTTTGGAGGGGGCAACCTGATTTGTGTGAAAATGTACACAGTTTTGGGGGTTAATAGGGATTTTGTGGAAAATGAATTTAGTTTTACAGGAATAATGCTGATTATGGGGAAAATTAAACCAGTTTTGTAGGGGAGAAAATTATTTTGGGGAAAATGAACCCAGTAATGGGGAAAAATCCTGATTTTCGGGAAAATGAACCAAGTGCGGAGTGGAAATAGAAGATTTTGAGGAAAATGAAATCAGTTTGGAGGGGACAACCTGATTTGTGTTAAAATGTACCCAGTTTTGGGGGTTAATAGGGATTTTGTGGAAAATGAACCTAGTTTTGGAGGAAAAAATGCTGATTATGCGGAAAATGAAACCAATTTTGGGGGAAATCCAATTTTTAAGGAAAATGAACCCAGTTTTGGGGAAAAAAATATTTTGGGGAAAATGAACCCAGTAATGGGGAAAAATCCTGATTTTGGGGAAAATGAACCAAGTGCGGAGAGGAAATCGAAGATTTTTGGGGAAAATGAAGTCAGTTTGGAGGGGACAACCTGATTTGTGTGAAAACGTACCCAGTTTTGGGGGTTAATAGGGATTTTGTGGAAAATGAACCTAGTTTTGGAGGAAAAAATGCTGATTATGCGGAAAATGAACCCAGTTTTGGGGGGAAAATCCATTTTTAAGGAAAATGAACCCAGTTTTGGGGAAAAAAATTATTTTGGGGAAAATGAACCCAGTAATGGGGTAAAAATCTTAAATTTTGGGAAAATCAACAGAGTTTGAGGGGGGAAACCAACTTGTAGGGAAATGAACCGTGTTTTGCTCGAAAAAAACCCGACTTTGGGGAAAATCAACCCAGTTTGGGAGGAAAAAATCCGACTTTGTTGAAAATGAACCCAGTTTTGGGGAAGAAAACCGATTTTGGGGAAATGAACACAATAATGGGAAAAAAACCTGATTTTGGGGAAAATGAACACTGTTTGGAGGGGCAAACTTGATTTGTGTGAAAATGCACCCAGTGTTTTGAAGAAAAAAAGGATTTTGGGGAAAATGAACCCAGTTTGGGAGGATAGAAGCTGATTTTTGGGAAAATGAACCCAGTTTGGGGGGGGGAAATATTTTGTGGAAATAAAGCCAGTAATTGAGTAAAAAACCCGGATTTTGGGGAAAATGAACCTAGTTTGGTGGGGAAAACCCAATTTGTAGGGGAATAAACCCAGTTTTGTGGAAAACATATATTTTGGGGAAAATGAACCCAGTAATGGGGAGAAATCCTGATTTGGGGAAAATGAACCCTGTTTGGAGGGGCAAACTTGATTTGTATGAAAATGCACCCAGTGTTTTGAAGAAAAAAAGGATTTTGGGGAAAATGAACCCAGTTTGGGAGGATAGAAGCTGATTTTGGGAAAAATGAACCCAGTTTGGGGGGGAAAAATATTTGTGGAAATAAAGCCAGTAATTGAGTAAAAAACCCGGATTTTGGGGAAAATGAACCCAGTTTGGTGGGGAAAACCCAATTTGTAGGGGAATAAACCCAGTTTTGTGGAAAACATATATTTTGGGGAAAATGAACCCAGTAATGGGGAAATATCCTGATTTTGGGGAAAATGAACCAAGTGCGGAGTGGAAATAGAAGATTTTGAGGAAAATGAAATCAGTTTGGAGGGGACAACCTGATTTGTGTGAAAATGTACCCAGTTTTGGGAGTTAATAAGGATTTTGTGGAAAATGAACCTAGTTTTGGAGGAAAAAATGCTGATTATGTGGAAAATGAACCCAGTTTTGGGGGGAAAATCCATTTTTTAGGAAAATGAACCCAGTTTTGGGGAAAAAAATTATTTTGGGGAAAATGAACCCAGTAATGGGGTAAAAATCTTAAATTTTCGGAAAATCAACAGAGTTTGGGGGGGAAAAACAACTTGTAGGGAAATGAACCGTGTTTTGCTCGAAAAAAAACCGACTTTGGGGAAAATCAACCCAGTTTGGGAGGAAAAAATCCGACTTTGGGGAAAATGAACCCAGTTTTGGGGGAAAAAACCCGATTTTGAGGAAATTAACCCAGTAATGGGGAAAAAAATTGATTTTGGGGAAAATGAACACTGTTTGGAGGGGCAAACTTGATTTGTATGAAAATGCACCCAGTGTTTTGAAGAAAAAAAGGATTTTGGGGAAAATGAACCCAGTTTGGGAGGATAGAAGCTGATTTTTGGGAAAATGAACCCAGTTTGGGGGGGGAAATATTTTGTGGAAATAAAGCCAGTAATTGAGTAAAAAACCCGGATTTTGGGGAAAATGAACCTAGTTTGGTGGGGAAAACCCAATTTGTAGGGGAATAAACCCAGTTTTGTGGAAAACATATATTTTGGGGAAAATGAACCCAGTAATGGGAGAAAATCCTGATTTTGGGGAAAATGAACCAAGTGCGGAGTGGAAATAGAAGATTTTGAGGAAAATGAAATCAGTTTGGAGGGGACAACCTGATTTGTGTGAATATGTACCCAGTTTTGGGGGTTAATAGGGATTTTGTGGAAAATGAACCTAGTTTTGGAGGAAAAAATGCTGATTATGCGGAAAATGAAACCAATTTTGGGGGAAATCCAATTTTTAAGGAAAATGAACCCAGTTTTTGGGAAAAAAAATATTTTGGGGAAAATGAACCCAGTAATGGGGTAAAAAACCCGAAGTTTTGGGAAAATCAACAGAGTTTGGGGGAGGGAAACCAACTTGTAGGGAAATGAACCGAGTTTTGCTCGAAAAAAAAAAAGACTTTGCGGAAAATCAATACAGTTTGGGCGGAAAAAATCCGACTTTCGGGAAAATGAACCCAGTTTTGGGGGAAAAAACGCGATTTTGGGGAAATGAACCCAGTAATGGGGAAAAAAAACTGATTTTGGGGAAAATGAACACTGTTTGGAGGGGCAAACTTGATTTGTGTGAAAATGCACCCAGTGTTTTGAAGAAAAAAAGGATTTTGGGGAAAATGAACCCAGTTTGGGAGGATAGAAGCTGATTTTGGGGAAAATTAACCCAGTTTGGGGGGGGGAAATATTTTGTGGAAATAAAGCCAGTAATTGAGTAAAAAACCCGGATTTTGGGGAAAATGAACCCAGTTTGGTGGGGAAAACCCAATTTGTAGGGGAATAAACCCAGTTTTGAGGAAAACATATATTTTGGGGAAAATGAACCCAGTAATGGGGAAATATCCTGATTTTGGGGAAAATGAACCAAGTGCGGAGTGGAAATAGAAGATTTTGAGGAAAATTAAATCAGTTTGGAGGGGACAACCTGATTTGTGTTAAAATGTACCCAGTTTTGGGAGTTAATAGGGATTTTGTGGAAAATGAACCTAGTTTTGGAGGAAAAAATGCTGATTATGTGGAAAATGAACCCAGTTTTGGGGGGAAAATCCATTTTTAAGAAAAATGAACCCAGTTTTGGGGAAAAAAATTATTTTGGGGAAAATGAACCCAGTAATGGGGTAAAAATCTTAAATTTTGGGAAAATCAACAGAGTTTGGGGGGGAAAAACAACTTGTAGGGAAATGAACCGTGTTTTGCTCGAAAAAAAACTGACTTTGGGGAAAATCAACCCAGTTTGGGAGGAAAAAATCCGACTTTGGGGAAAATGAACCCAGTTTTGGGGGAAAAAACCCGATTTTGAGGAAATGAACCCAGTAATGGGGAAAAAAAACTGATTATGGGGAAAATGAACACTGTTTGGAGGGGCAAACTTGATTTGTGTGAAAATGCACCCAGTGTTTTGAAGAAAAAAAGGATTTTGGGGAAAATGAACCCAGTTTAGGAGGATAGAAGCTGATTTTGGGAAAAATAGACCCAGTTTGGGGGGGGGGAAATATTTTGTGGAAATAAAGCCAGTAATTGAGTAAAAAACACGGATTTTGGGGAAAATGAACCCAGTTTGGGAGGATAGAAGCTGATTTTGGGGAAAATGAACCCAGTTTGGGGGGGGGGGAAATATTTTGTGGAAATAAAGCCAGTAATTGAGTAAAAAACCCGGATTTTGGGGAAAATGAACCCAGTTTGGTGGGGAAAACCCAATTTGTAGGGGAATAAACCCAGTTTTGTGGAAAACATATATTTTGGGGAAAATGAACCCAGTATTGGGGAAAAATCCTGATTTCGGGGAAAATGAACGAAATGCGGAGTGGAAATAGAAGATTTTGAGGAAAATGAAATCAGTTTGGAGGGGGCAACCTGATTTGTGTGAAAATGTACACAGTTTTGGGGGTTAATAGGGATTTTGTGGAAAATGAATTTAGTTTTACAGGAATAATGCTGATTATGGGGAAAATTAAACCAGTTTTGTAGGGGAGAAAATTATTTTGGGGAAAATGAACCCAGTAATGGGGAAAAATCCTGATTTTCGGGAAAATGAACCAAGTGCGGAGTGGAAATAGAAGATTTTGAGGAAAATGAAATCAGTTTGGAGGGGACAACCTGATTTGTGTGAAAATGTACCCAGTTTTGGGGGTTAATAGGGATTTTGTGGAAAATGAACCTAGTTTTGGAGGAAAAAATGCTGATTATGCGGAAAATGAAACCAATTTTGGGGGGAAATCCAATTTTTAAGGAAAATGAACCCAGTTTTGGGGAAAAAAAATATTTTGGGGAAAATGAACCCAGTAATGGGGAAAAATCCTGATTTTGGGGAAAATGAACCAAGTGCGGAGAGGAAATCGAAGATTTTTGGGGAAAATGAAGTCAGTTTGGAGGGGACAACCTGATTTGTGTGAAAACGTACCCAGTTTTGGGGGTTAATAGGGATTTTGTGGAAAATGAACCTAGTTTTGGAGGAAAAAATGCTGATTATGCGGAAAATGAACCCAGTTTTGGGGGGAAAATCCATTTTTAAGGAAAATGAACCCAGTTTTGGGGAAAAAAATTATTTTGGGGAAAATGAACCCAGTAATGGGGTAAAAATCTTAAATTTTGGGAAAATCAACAGAGTTTGGGGGGGGGAAACCAACTTGTAGGGAAATGAACCGTGTTTTGCTCGAAAAAAACCCGACTTTGGGGAAAATCAACCCAGTTTGGGAGGAAAAAATCCGACTTTGTTGAAAATGAACCCAGTTTTGGGGGAAGAAAACCGATTTTGGGGAAATGAACACAATAATGGGGAAAAAAACCTGATTTTGGGGAAAATGAACACTGTTTGGAGGGGCAAACTTGATTTGTGTGAAAATGCACCCAGTGTTTTGAAGAAAAAAGGGATTTTGGGGAAAATGAACCCAGTTTGGGAGGATAGAAGCTGATTTTTGGGAAAATGAACCCAGTTTGGGGGGGGGAAATATTTTGTGGAAATAAAGCCAGTAATTGAGTAAAAAACCCGGATTTTGGGGAAAATGAACCTAGTTTGGTGGGGAAAACCCAATTTGTAGGGGAATAAACCCAGTTTTGTGGAAAACATATATTTTGGGGAAAATGAACCCAGTAATGGGGAAAAATCCTGATTTGGGGAAAATGAACCCTGTTTGGAGGGGCAAACTTGATTTGTATGAAAATGCACCCAGTGTTTTGAAGAAAAAAAGGATTTTGGGGAAAATGAACCCAGTTTGGGAGGATAGAAGCTGATTTTGGGAAAAATGAACCCAGTTTGGGGGGGAAAAATATTTTGTGGAAATAAAGCCAGTAATTGAGTAAAAAACCCGGATTTTGGGGAAAATGAACCCAGTTTGGTGGGGAAAACCCAATTTGTAGGGGAATAAACCCAGTTTTGTGGAAAACATATATTTTGGGGAAAATGAACCCAGTAATGGGGAAAAATCCTGATTTTGGGGAAAATGAACCACGTGCGGAGAGGAAATCGAAGATTTTTGAGGAAAATGAATTCAGTTTGGAGGGGACAACCTGATTTGTGTGAAAACGTACCCAGTTTTGGGGGTTAATAGGGATTTTGTGGAAAATGAACCTAGTTTTGGAGGAAAAAATGCTGATTATGCGGAAAATGAACCCAGTTTTGGGGGGAAAATCCATTTTTTAGGAAAATGAACCCATTTTTGGGGAAAAAAATTATTTTGGGGAAAATGAACCCAGTAATGGGGTAAAAATCTTAAATTTTGGGAAAATCAACAGAGTTTGGGGGGGGGAAACCAACTTGTAGGGAAATGAACCGTGTTTTGCTCGAAAAAAACCCGACTTTGGGGAAAATCAACCCAGTTTGGGAGGAAAAAATCCGACTTTGTTGAAAATGAACCCAGTTTTGGGGGAAAAAAACCGATTTTGGGGAAATGAACACAATAATGGGGAAAAAACCTGATTTTGGGGAAAATGAACACTGTTTGGAGGGGCAAACTTGATTTGTGTGAAAATGCACCCAGTGTTTTGAAGAAAAAAAGGATTTTGGGGAAAATGAACCCAGTTTGGGAGGATAGAAGCTGATTTTTGGGAAAATGAACCCAGTTTGGGGGGGGGAAATATTTTGTGGAAATAAAGCCAGTAATTGAGTAAAAAACCCGGATTTTGGGGAAAATGAACCTAGTTTGGTGGGGAAAACCCAATTTGTAGGGGAATAAACCCAGTTTTGTGGAAAACATATATTTTGGGGAAAATGAACCCAGTAATGGGGAAAAATCCTGATTTGGGGAAAATGAACCCTGTTTGGAGGGGCAAACTTGATTTGTATGAAAATGCACCCAGTGTTTTGAAGAAAAAAAGGATTTTGGGGAAAATGAACCCAGTTTGGGAGGATAGAAGCTGATTTTGGGAAAAATGAACCCAGTTTGGGGGGGAAAAATATTTTGTGGAAATAAAGCCAGTAATTGAGTAAAAAACCCGGATTTTGGGGAAAATGAACCCAGTTTGGTGGGGAAAACCCAATTTGTAGGGGAATAAACCCAGTTTTGTGGAAAACATATATTTTGGGGAAAATGAACCCAGTAATGGGGAAAAATCCTGATTTTGGGGAAAATGAACCATGTGCGGAGAGGAATTCGAAGATTTTTGAGGAAAATGAAGTCAGTTTGGAGGGGACAACCTGATTTGTGTGAAAACGTACCCAGTTTTGGGGGTTAATAGGGATTTTGTGGAAAATGAACCTAGTTTTGGAGGAAAAAATGCTGATTATGCGGAAAATGAACCCAGTTTTGGGGGGAAAATCCATTTTTTAGGAAAATGAACCCAGTTTTGGGGAAAAAAATTATTTTGGGGAAAATGAACCCAGTAATGGGGTAAAAATCTTAAATTTTGGGAAAATCAACAGAGTTTGGGGGGGGGAAACCAACTTGTAGGGAAATGAACCGTGTTTTGCTCGAAAAAAACCCGACTTTGGGGAAAATCAACCCAGTTTGGGAGGAAAAAATCCGACTTTGTTGAAAATGAACCCAGTTTTGGGGGAAAAAAACCGATTTTGGGGAAATGAACACAATAATGGGGAAAAAACCTGATTTTGGGGAAAATGAACACTGTTTGGAGGGGCAAACTTGATTTGTGTGAAAATGCACCCAGTGTTTTGAAGAAAAAAAGGATTTTGGGGAAAATGAACCCAGTTTGGGAGGATAGAAGCTGATTTTTGGGAAAATGAACCCAGTTTGGGGGGGGGAAATATTTTGTGGAAATAAAGCCAGTAATTGAGTAAAAAACCCGGATTTTGGGGAAAATGAACCTAGTTTGGTGGGGAAAACCCAATTTGTAGGGGAATAAACCCAGTTTTGTGGAAAACATATATTTTGGGGAAAATGAACCCAGTAATGGGGAAAAATCCTGATTTTGGGGAAAATGAACCAAGTGCGGAGTGGAAATAGAAGATTTTGAGGAAAATGAAATCAGTTTGGAGGGGACAACCTGATTTGTGTGAATATGTACCCAGTTTTGGGGGTTAATAGGGATTTTGTGGAAAATGAACCTAGTTTTGGAGGAAAAAATGCTGATTATGCGGAAAATGAAACCAATTTTGGGGGGAAATCCAATTTTTAAGGAAAATGAACCCAGTTTTGGGGAAAAAAAATATTTTGGGGAAAATGAACCCAGTAATGGGGAAAAATCCTGATTTTGGGGAAAATGAACCAAGTGCGGAGAGGAAATCGAAGATTTTTGGGGAAAATGAAGTCAGTTTGGAGGGGACAACCTGATTTGTGTGAAAACGTACCCAGTTTTGGGGGTTAATAGGGATTTTGTGGAAAATGAACCTAGTTTTGGAGGAAAAAATGCTGATTATGCGGAAAATGAACCCAGTTTTGGGGGGAAAATCCATTTTTAAGGAAAATGAACCCAGTTTTGGGGAAAAAAATTATTTTGGGGAAAATGAACCCAGTAATGGGGTAAAAATCTTAAATTTTGGGAAAATCAACAGAGTTTGGGGGGGGGAAACCAACTTGTAGGGAAATGAACCGTGTTTTGCTCGAAAAAAACCCGACTTTGGGGAAAATCAACCCAGTTTGGGAGGAAAAAATCCGACTTTGTTGAAAATGAACCCAGTTTTGGGGGAAGAAAACCGATTTTGGGGAAATGAACACAATAATGGGGAAAAAAAACCTGATTTTGGGGAAAATGAACACTGTTTGGAGGGGCAAACTTGATTTGTGTGAAAATGCACCCAGTGTTTTGAAGAAAAAAAGGATTTTGGGGAAAATGAACCCAGTTTGGGAGGATAGAAGCTGATTTTGGGGAAAATGAACCCAGTTTGGGGGGGGGAAATATTTTGTGGAAATAAAGCCAGTAATTGAGTAAAAAACCCGGATTTTGGGGAAAATGAACCTAGTTTGGTGGGGAAAACCCAATTTGTAGGGGAATAAACCCAGTTTTGTGGAAAACATATATTTTGGGGAAAATGAACCCAGTAATGGGGAAAAATCCTGATTTGGGGAAAATGAACCCTGTTTGGAGGGGCAAACTTGATTTGTATGAAAATGCACCCAGTGTTTTGAAGAAAAAAAGGATTTTGGGGAAAATGAACCCAGTTTGGGAGGATAGAAGCTGATTTTGGGAAAAATGAACCCAGTTTGGGGGGGAAAAATATTTTGTGGAAATAAAGCCAGTAATTGAGTAAAAAACCCGGATTTTGGGGAAAATGAACCCAGTTTGGTGGGGAAAACACAATTTGTAGGGGAATAAACCCAGTTTTGTGGAAAACATATATTTTGGGGAAAATGAACCCAGTAATGGGGAAAAATCCTGATTTTGGGGAAAATGAACCACGTGCGGAGAGGAAATCGAAGATTTTTGAGGAAAATGAATTCAGTTTGGAGGGGACAACCTGATTTGTGTGAAAACGTACCCAGTTTTGGGGGTTAATAGGGATTTTGTGGAAAATGAACCTAGTTTTGGAGGAAAAAATGCTGATTATGCGGAAAATGAACCCAGTTTTGGGGGGAAAATCCATTTTTTAGGAAAATGAACCCAGTTTTGGGGAAAAAAATTATTTTGGGGAAAATGAACCCAGTAATGGGGTAAAAATCTTAAATTTTGGGAAAATCAACAGAGTTTGGGGGGGGGAAACCAACTTGTAGGGAAATGAACCGTGTTTTGCTCGAAAAAAACCCGACTTTGGGGAAAATCAACCCAGTTTGGGAGGAAAAAATCCGACTTTGTTGAAAATGAACCCAGTTTTGGGGGAAAAAAACCGATTTTGGGGAAATGAACACAATAATGGGGAAAAAACCTGATTTTGGGGAAAATGAACACTGTTTGGAGGGGCAAACTTGATTTGTGTGAAAATGCACCCAGTGTTTTGAAGAAAAAAAGGATTTTGGGGAAAATGAACCCAGTTTGGGAGGATAGAAGCTGATTTTTGGGAAAATGAACCCAGTTTGGGGGGGGGAAATATTTTGTGGAAATAAAGCCAGTAATTGAGTAAAAAACCCGGATTTTGGGGAAAATGAACCTAGTTTGGTGGGGAAAACCCAATTTGTAGGGGAATAAACCCAGTTTTGTGGAAAACATATATTTTGGGGAAAATGAACCCAGTAATGGGGAAAAATCCTGATTTGGGGAAAATGAACCCTGTTTGGAGGGGCAAACTTGATTTGTATGAAAATGCACCCAGTGTTTTGAAGAAAAAAAGGATTTTGGGGAAAATGAACCCAGTTTGGGAGGATAGAAGCTGATTTTGGGAAAAATGAACCCAGTTTGGGGGGGAAAAATATTTTGTGGAAATAAAGCCAGTAATTGAGTAAAAAACCCGGATTTTGGGGAAAATGAACCCAGTTTGGTGGGGAAAACCCAATTTGTAGGGGAATAAACCCAGTTTTGTGGAAAACATATATTTTGGGGAAAATGAACCCAGTAATGGGGAAAAATCCTGATTTTGGGGAAAATGAACCATGTGCGGAGAGGAATTCGAAGATTTTTGAGGAAAATGAAGTCAGTTTGGAGGGGACAACCTGATTTGTGTGAAAACGTACCCAGTTTTGGGGGTTAATAGGGATTTTGTGGAAAATGAACCTAGTTTTGGAGGAAAAAATGCTGATTATGCGGAAAATGAACCCAGTTTTGGGGGGAAAATCCATTTTTTAGGAAAATGAACCCAGTTTTGGGGAAAAAAATTATTTTGGGGAAAATGAACCCAGTAATGGGGTAAAAATCTTAAATTTTGGGAAAATCAACAGAGTTTGGGGGGGGGAAACCAACTTGTAGGGAAATGAACCGTGTTTTGCTCGAAAAAAACCCGACTTTGGGGAAAATCAACCCAGTTTGGGAGGAAAATTCCGACTTTGTTGAAAATGAACCCAGTTTTGGGGGAAAAAAACCGATTTTGGGGAAATGAACACAATAATGGGGAAAAAACCTGATTTTGGGGAAAATGAACACTGTTTGGAGGGGCAAACTTGATTTGTGTGAAAATGCACCCAGTGTTTTGAAGAAAAAAAGGATTTTGGGGAAAATGAACCCAGTTTGGGAGGATAGAAGCTGATTTTTGGGAAAATGAACCCAGTTTGGGGGGGGGGAATATTTTGTGGAAATAAAGCCAGTAATTGAGTAAAAAACCCGGATTTTGGGGAAAATGAACCTAGTTTGGTGGGGAAAACCCAATTTGTAGGGGAATAAACCCAGTTTTGTGGAAAACATATATTTTGGGGAAAATGAACCCAGTAATGGGGAAAAATCCTGATTTTGGGGAAAATGAACCAAGTGCGGAGTGGAAATAGAAGATTTTGAGGAAAATGAAATCAGTTTGGAGGGGACAACCTGATTTGTGTGAATATGTACCCAGTTTTGGGGGTTAATAGGGATTTTGTGGAAAATGAACCTAGTTTTGGAGGAAAAAATGCTGATTATGCGGAAAATTAAGCCAATTCTGGGGGTAAAATCCATTTTTAAGAAAAATGAACCCATTTTTGGGGAAAAAAATATTTTGGGGAAAATGAACCCAGTAATGGGGAAAAAACCTGATTTTGGGGAAAATGAACACTGTTTGGAGGGGCAAACTTGATTTGTGTGAAAATGCACCCAGTGTTTTGAAGAAAAAAAGGATTTTGGGGAAAATGAACGCAGTTTGGGAGGATAGAAAGTGATTTTGGGGAAAATGAACCCAGTTTGGGGGGGGAAATATTTTGTGGAAATAAAGCCAGTAATTGAGTAAAAAACCCGGATTTTGGGGAAAATTAACCCAGTTTGGGGGGGGGAAATATTTTGTGGAAATAAAGCCAGTAATTGAGTAAAAAACCCGGATTTTGGGGAAAATGAACCCAGTTTGGTGGAGAAAACCCAATTTGTAGGGGAATAAACCCAGTTTTGTGGAAAACATATATTTTGGGGAAAATGAACCCAGTAATGGGGAAATATCCTGATTTTGGGGAAAATGAACCAAGTGCGGAGTGGAAATAGAAGATTTTGAGGAAAATTAAATCAGTTTGGAGGGGACAACCTGATTTGTGTTAAAATGTACCCAGTTTTGGGGGTTAATAGGGATTTTGTGGAAAATGAACCTAGTTTTGGAGGAAAAAATGCTGATTATGCGGAAAATTAAGCCAATTCTGGGGGTAAAATCCATTTTTAAGGAAAATGAACCCATTTTTGGGGAAAAAAATATTTTGGGGAAAATGAACCCAGTAATGGGGAAAAAACCTGATTTTGGGGAAAATGAACACTGTTTGGAGGGGCAAACTTGATTTGTGTGAAAATGCACCCAGTGTTTTGAAGAAAAAAAGGATTTTGGGGAAAATGAACGCAGTTTGGGAGGATAGAAGGTGATTTTGGGGAAAATGAACCCAGTTTGGGGGGGGAAATATTTTGTGGAAATAAAGCCAGTAATTGAGTAAAAAACCCGGATTTTGGGGAAAATTAACCCAGTTGGGGGGGGGAAATATTTTGTGGAAATAAAGCCAGTAATTGAGTAAAAAACCCGGATTTTGGGGAAAATGAACCCAGTTTGGTGGAGAAAACCCAATTTGTAGGGGAATAAACCCAGTTTTGTGGAAAACATATATTTTGGGGAAAATGAACGCAGTAATGGGGAAATATCCTGATTTTGGGGAAAATGAACCAAGTGCGGAGTGGATATAGAAGATTTTGAGGAAAATGAAATCAGTTTGGAGGGGACAACCTGATTTGTGTGAAAATGTACCCAGTTTTGGGAGTTAATAGGGATTTTGTGGAAAATGAACCTAGTTTTGGAGGAAAAAATGCTGATTATGTGGAAAATGAACCCAGTTTTGGGGGGAAAATCCATTTTTAAGGAAAATGAACCCAGTTTTGGGGAAAAAAATTATTTTTGGGAAAATGAACCCAGTAATGGGGTAAAAATCTTAAATTTTGGGAAAATCAACAGAGTTTGGGGGGGGAAAAACAACTTGTAGGGAAATGAACCGTGTTTTGCTCGAAAAAAAACTGACATTGGGGAAAATCAACCCAGTTTGGGAGGAAAAAATCCGACTTTGTTGAAAATGAACCCAGTTTTGGGGGAAAAAACCCGATTTTGAGGAAATTAACCCAGTAATGGGGAAAAAAACTGATTTTGGGGAAAATGAACACTGTTTGGAGGGGCAAACTTGATTTGTATGAAAATGCACCCAGTGTTTTGAAGAAAAAAAGGATTTTGGGGAAAATGAACCCAGTTTAGGAGGATAGAAGCTGATTTTGGGAAAAATGAACCCAGTTTGGGGGGGGGGGAAATATTTTGTGGTAATAAAGCCAGTAATTGAGTAAAAAACCCGGATTTTGGGGAAAATGAACCCAGTTTGGTGGAGAAAACCCAATTTGTAGGGGAATAAACCCAGTTTTGTGGAAAACATATATTTTGGGGAAAATGAACCCAGTAATGGGGAAATATCCTGATTTTGGGGAAAATGAACCAAGTGCGGAGTGGAAATAGAAGATTTTGAGGAAAATGAAATCAGTTTGGAGGGGACAACCTGATTTGTGTGAAAATGTACCCAGTTTTGGGAGTTAATAGGGATTTTGTGGAAAATGAACCTAGTTTTGGAGGAAAAAAATGCTGATTATGTGGAAAATGAACCCAGTTTTGGGGGGAAAATCCATTTTTAAGGAAAATGAACCCAGTTTTGGGGAAAAAAATTATTTTGGGGAAAATGAACCCAGTAATGGGGTAAAAATCTTAAATATTGGGAAAATCAACAGAGTTTGGGGGGGAAAAACAACTTGTAGGGAAATGAACCGTGTTTTGCTCGAAAAAAAACCGACTTTGGGGAAAATCAACCCAGTTTGGGAGGAAAAAATCCGACTTTGGGGAAAATGAACCCAGTTTTGGGGGAAAAAACCCGATTTTGAGGAAATTAACCCAGTAATGGGGAAAAAACCTGATTTTGGGGAAAATGAACACTGTTTGGAGGGGCAAACTTGATTTGTATGAAAATGCACCCAGTGTTTTGAAGAAAAAAAGGATTTTGGGGAAAATGAACCCAGTTTGGGAGGATAGAAGCTGATTTTTGGGAAAATGAACCCAGTTTGGGGGGGGGAAATATTTTGTGGAAATAAAGCCAGTAATTGAGTAAAAAACCCGGATTTTGGGGAAAATGAACCTAGTTTGGTGGGGAAAACCCAATTTGTAGGGGAATAAACCCAGTTTTGTGGAAAACATATATTTTGGGGAAAATGAACCCAGTAATGGGGAAAAATCCTGATTTTGGGGAAAATGAACCAAGTGCGGAGTGGAAATAGAAGATTTTGAGGAAAATGAAATCAGTTTTGAGGGGACAACCTGATTTGTGTGAATATGTACCCAGTTTTGGGGGTTAATAGGGATTTTGTGGAAAATGAACCTAGTTTTGGAGGAAAAAATGCTGATTATGCGGAAAATGAAACCAATTTTGGGGGGAAATCCAATTTTTAAGGAAAATGAACCCAGTTTTTGGGAAAAAAAAATATTTTGTGGAAAATGAACCCAGTAATGGGGTAAAAAACCCGAAGTTTTGGGAAAATCAACAGAGTTTGGGGGAGGGAAACCAACTTGTAGGGAAATGAACCGAGTTTTGCTCGAAAAAAAAAAGACTTTGCGGAAAATCAATACAGTTTGGGCGGAAAAAATCCGACTTTGGGGAAAATGAACCCAGTTTTGGGGGAAAAAACGCGATTTTGGGAAAATGAACCCAGTAATGGGGAAAAAAACTGATTTTGGGGAAAATGAACACTGTTTGGAGGGGCAAACTTGATTTGTGTGAAAATGCACCCAGTGTTTTGAAGAAAAAAAGGATTTTGGGGAAAATGAACCCAGTTTGGGAGGATAGAAGCTGATTTTTGGGAAAATGAACCCAGTTTGGGGGGGGGAAATATTTTGTGGAAATAAAGCCAGTAATAGAGTAAAAAACCCGAATTTTGGGGAAAATGAACCCAGTTTGGTGGGGAAAACCCAATTTGTAGGGGAATAAACCCAGTTTTGTGGAAAACATATATTTTGGGGAAAATGAACCCAGTAATGGGGAAATATCCTGATTTTGGGGAAAATGAACCAAGTGCGGAGTGGAAATAGAAGATTTTGAGGAAAATGAAATCAGTTTGGAGGGGACAACCTGATTTGTGTGAAAATGTACCCAGTTTTGGGAGTTAATAGGGATTTTGT
Organism: Tapera naevia; assembly: GCA_033556795.1. NCBI lineage: Eukaryota > Metazoa > Chordata > Aves > Cuculiformes > Neomorphidae > Tapera > Tapera naevia. The sequence continues at coordinate 15,203 of JAUMJJ010000807.1, read as the reverse complement.
GGAAAATGAACCTAGTTTTGGAGGAAAAAATGCTGATTATGTGGAAAATGAACCCAGTTTCGGGGGGAAAATCCATTTTTAAGGAAAATGAACCCAGTTTTGGGGAAAAAAATTATTTTTCGGAAAATGAACCCAGTAATGGGGTAAAAATCTTAAATTTTGGGAAAATCAACAGAGTTTGGGGGGGAAAAACAACTTGTAGGGAAATGAACCGTGTTTTGCTCGAAAAAAAACTGACATTGGGGAAAATCAACCCAGTTTGGGAGGAAAAAATCCGACTTTGTTGAAAATGAACCCAGTTTTGGGGGAAAAAACCCGATTTTGAGGAAATTAACCCAGTAATGGGGAAAAAAACTGATTTTGGGGAAAATGAACACTGTTTGGAGGGGCAAACTTGATTTGTATGAAAATGCACCCAGTGTTTTGAAGAAAAAAAAGGATTTTGGGGAAAATGAACCCAGTTTAGGAGGATAGAAGCTGATTTTGGGAAAAATGAACCCAGTTTGGGGGGGGGGGAAATATTTTGTGGTAATAAAGCCAGTAATTGAGTAAAAAACCCGGATTTTGGGGAAAATGAACCTAGTTTGGTGGGGAAAACCCAATTTGTAGGGGAATAAACCCAGTTTTGTGGAAAACATATATTTTGGGGAAAATGAACCCAGTAATGGGGAAAAATCCTGATTTTCGGGAAAACGAACCAAGTGCGGAGTGGAAATAGAAGATTTTGAGGAAAATGAAATCAGTTTGGAGGGGACAACCTGATTTGTGTTAAAATGTACCCAGTTTTGGGGGTTAATAGGGATTTTGTGGAAAATGAACCTAGTTTTGGAGGAAAAAATGCTGATTATGCGGAAAATTAAGCCAATTCTGGGGGTAAAATCCATTTTTAAGAAAAATGAACCCATTTTTGGGGAAAAAAATATTTTGGGGAAAATGAACCCAGTAATGGGGAAAAAACCTGATTTTGGGGAAAATGAACACTGTTTGGAGGGGCAAACTTGATTTGTGTGAAAATGCACCCAGTGTTTTGAAGAAAAAAAGGATTTTGGGGAAAATGAACGCAGTTTGGGAGGATAGAAGGTGATTTTGGGGAAAATGAACCCAGTTTGGGGGGGGAAATATTTTGTGGAAATAAAGCCAGTAATTGAGTAAAAAACCCGGATTTTGGGGAAAATTAACCCAGTTTGGGGGGGGGAAATATTTTGTGGAAATAAAGCCAGTAATTGAGTAAAAAACCCGGATTTTGGGGAAAATGAACCCAGTTTGGTGGAGAAAACCCAATTTGTAGGGGAATAAACCCAGTTTTGTGGAAAACATATATTTTGGGGAAAATGAACCCAGTAATGGGGAAATATCCTGATTTTGGGGAAAATGAACCAAGTGCGGAGTGGAAATAGAAGATTTTGAGGAAAATTAAATCAGTTTGGAGGGGACAACCTGATTTGTGTTAAAATGTACCCAGTTTTGGGGGTTAATAGGGATTTTGTGGAAAATGAACCTAGTTTTGGAGGAAAAAATGCTGATTATGCGGAAAATTAAGCCAATTCTGGGGGTAAAATCCATTTTTAAGGAAAATGAACCCATTTTTGGGGAAAAAAATATTTTGGGGAAAATGAACCCAGTAATGGGGAAAAAACCTGATTTTGGGGAAAATGAACACTGTTTGGAGGGGCAAACTTGATTTGTGTGAAAATGCACCCAGTGTTTTGAAGAAAAAAAGGATTTTGGGGAAAATGAACGCAGTTTGGGAGGATAGAAGGTGATTTTGGGGAAAATGAACCCAGTTTGGGGGGGGAAATATTTTGTGGAAATAAAGCCAGTAATTGAGTAAAAAACCCGGATTTTGGGGAAAATTAACCCAGTTGGGGGGGGGAAATATTTTGTGGAAATAAAGCCAGTAATTGAGTAAAAAACCCGGATTTTGGGGAAAATGAACCCAGTTTGGTGGAGAAAACCCAATTTGTAGGGGAATAAACCCAGTTTTGTGGAAAACATATATTTTGGGGAAAATGAACGCAGTAATGGGGAAATATCCTGATTTTGGGGAAAATGAACCAAGTGCGGAGTGGATATAGAAGATTTTGAGGAAAATGAAATCAGTTTGGAGGGGACAACCTGATTTGTGTGAAAATGTACCCAGTTTTGGGAGTTAATAGGGATTTTGTGGAAAATGAACCTAGTTTTGGAGGAAAAAATGCTGATTATGTGGAAAATGAACCCAGTTTTGGGGGGAAAATCCATTTTTAAGGAAAATGAACCCAGTTTTGGGGAAAAAAATTATTTTTGGGAAAATGAACCCAGTAATGGGGTAAAAATCTTAAATTTTGGGAAAATCAACAGAGTTTGGGGGGGAAAAACAACTTGTAGGGAAATGAACCGTGTTTTGCTCGAAAAAAAACTGACATTGGGGAAAATCAACCCAGTTTGGGAGGAAAAAATCCGACTTTGTTGAAAATGAACCCAGTTTTGGGGGAAAAAACCCGATTTTGAGGAAATTAACCCAGTAATGGGGAAAAAAACTGATTTTGGGGAAAATGAACACTGTTTGGAGGGGCAAACTTGATTTGTATGAAAATGCACCCAGTGTTTTGAAGAAAAAAAGGATTTTGGGGAAAATGAACCCAGTTTAGGAGGATAGAAGCTGATTTTGGGAAAAATGAACCCAGTTTGGGGGGGGGGGGAAATATTTTGTGGTAATAAAGCCAGTAATTGAGTAAAAAACCCGGATTTTGGGGAAAATGAACCCAGTTTGGTGGAGAAAACCCAATTTGTAGGGGAATAAACCCAGTTTTGTGGAAAACATATATTTTGGGGAAAATGAACCCAGTAATGGGGAAATATCCTGATTTTGGGGAAAATGAACCAAGTGCGGAGTGGAAATAGAAGATTTTGAGGAAAATGAAATCAGTTTGGAGGGGACAACCTGATTTGTGTGAAAATGTACCCAGTTTTGGGAGTTAATAGGGATTTTGTGGAAAATGAACCTAGTTTTGGAGGAAAAAAATGCTGATTATGTGGAAAATGAACCCAGTTTTGGGGGGAAAATCCATTTTTAAGGAAAATGAACCCAGTTTTGGGGAAAAAAATTATTTTGGGGAAAATGAACCCAGTAATGGGGTAAAAATCTTAAATATTGGGAAAATCCACAGAGTTTGGGGGGGAAAAACAACTTGTAGGGAAATGAACCGTGTTTTGCTCGAAAAAAAAACCGACTTTGGGGAAAATCAACCCAGTTTGGGAGGAAAAAATCCGACTTTGGGGAAAATGAACCCAGTTTTGGGGGAAAAAACCCGATTTTGAGGAAATTAACCCAGTAATGGGGAAAAAACCTGATTTTGGGGAAAATGAACACTGTTTGGAGGGGCAAACTTGATTTGTATGAAAATGCACCCAGTGTTTTGAAGAAAAAAAGGATTTTGGGGAAAATGAACCCAGTTTGGGAGGATAGAAGCTGATTTTTGGGAAAATGAACCCAGTTTGGGGGGGGGAAATATTTTGTGGAAATAAAGCCAGTAATTGAGTAAAAAACCCGGATTTTGGGGAAAATGAACCTAGTTTGGTGGGGAAAACCCAATTTGTAGGGGAATAAACCCAGTTTTGTGGAAAACATATATTTTGGGGAAAATGAACCCAGTAATGGGGAAAAATCCTGATTTTGGGGAAAATGAACCAAGTGCGGAGTGGAAATAGAAGATTTTGAGGAAAATGAAATCAGTTTTGAGGGGACAACCTGATTTGTGTGAATATGTACCCAGTTTTGGGGGTTAATAGGGATTTTGTGGAAAATGAACCTAGTTTTGGAGGAAAAAATGCTGATTATGCGGAAAATGAAACCAATTTTGGGGGGAAATCCAATTTTTAAGGAAAATGAACCCAGTTTTTGGGAAAAAAAAATATTTTGTGGAAAATGAACCCAGTAATGGGGTAAAAAACCCGAAGTTTTGGGAAAATCAACAGAGTTTGGGGGAGGGAAACCAACTTGTAGGGAAATGAACCGAGTTTTGCTCGAAAAAAAAAAGACTTTGCGGAAAATCAATACAGTTTGGGCGGAAAAAATCCGACTTTGGGGAAAATGAACCCAGTTTTGGGGGAAAAAACGCGATTTTGGGAAAATGAACCCAGTAATGGGGAAAAAAACTGATTTTGGGGAAAATGAACACTGTTTGGAGGGGCAAACTTGATTTGTGTGAAAATGCACCCAGTGTTTTGAAGAAAAAAAGGATTTTTGGGGAAAATGAACCCAGTTTGGGAGGATAGAAGCTGATTTTGGGGAAAATTAACCCAGTTTGGGGGGGGGAAATATTTTGTGGAAATAAAGCCAGTAATTGAGTAAAAAACCCGGATTTTGGGGAAAATGAACCCAGTTTGGTGGGGAAAACCCAATTTGTAGGGGAATAAACCCAGTTTTGTGGAAAACATATATTTTGGGGAAAATGAACCCAGTAATGGGGAAAAATCCTGATTTTCGGGAAAACGAACCAAGTGCGGAGTGGAAATAGAAGATTTTGAGGAAAATTAAATCAGTTTGGAGGGGACAACCTGATTTGTGTTAAAATGTACCCAGTTTTGGGGGTTAATAGGGATTTTGTGGAAAATGAACCTAGTCTTAGAGGAAAAATGCTGATTATGCGGAAAATGAACCCTGTTTTGGGGGGGATAAAATTATTGTGGGGAAAATGAACCCAGTAATGGGGAAAAATCCTGATTTTGGGGAAAATGAACCAAGTGCGGAGTGGAAATAGAAGATTTTGAGGAAAATGAAATCAGTTTGAAGGGGACAACCTGATTTGTGTGAAAATGTACCCAGTTTTGGGGGTTAATAGGGATTTTGTGGAAAATGAACCTAGTTTTGGAGGAAAAAATGCTGATTATGCGGAAAATTAAGCCAATTCTGGGGGGGAAATCCATTTTTAAGAAAAATGAACCCATTTTTGGGGAAAAAAATATTTTGGGGAAAATGAACCCAGTAATGGGGAAAAAAACCTGATTTTGGGGAAAATGAACACTGTTTGGAGGGGCAAACTTGATTTGTGTGAAAATGCACCCAGTGTTTTGAAGAAAAAAAGGATTTTGGGGAAAATGAACGCAGTTTGGGAGGATAGAAGGTGATTTTGGGGAAAATGAACCCAGTTTGGGGGGGAAAATATTTTGTGGAAATAAAGCCAGTAATTGAGTAAAAAACCCGGATTTTGGGGAAAATTAACCCAGTTTGGTGGGGAAAACCCAATTTGTAGGGGAATAAACCCAGTTTTGTGGAAAACATATATTTTGGGGAAAATGAACCCAGTAATGGGGAAAAATCCTGATTTTTGGGAAAATGAACCAAGTGCAGAGTGGAAATAGAAGATTTTGAGGAAAATGAAATCAGTTTCGAGGTGACAACCTCATTTGTGTGAAAACGTACCCAGTTTTGGGGGTTAATAGGGATTTTGTGGAAAATGAACCTAGTTTTAGAGGAAAAAATGCTGATTATGCGGAAAATGAATCCAGTTTTGGGGGGAAAATCCATTTTTAAGGAAAATGAACCCAGTTTTTGGGAAAAAAAAGATTTTGGGGAAAACGAACCCACGAATGGGGTTAAAAACCCAATTTTTTGGGGAAATCCACAGAGTTTGGGGGGGGAAACCAACTTGTAGGGAAATGAACCGAGTTTTGCTCGAAGAAAACCGACTTTGTCGAAAATCAACCCAGTTTGGAAGGAAAAAATCCGACTTTGGAGAAAATGAACCCAGTTTTGGGAGGGAAAAAATTTATTTTGGGGAAAATGAACCCAGTAATGGGGAAAAATCCTGATTTTGGGGAAAATGTACCAAGTGAAGAGTGGAAATAGAAGATTTTGAGGAAAATGAAGTCAGTTTGGAGGGGACAACCTGATTTGTGTGAAAATGTACCCAGTTTTGGGGGTTAATAGGGATTTTGTGGAAAATGTACATAGTTTTGGAGGAAAAAATGCTTATTATGCGGAAAATGAAACCAATTTTGGGGAGAAATACAATTTTTAAGGAAAATGAACCCAGTTTTGGGGAAAAAACTATTTTGGGGAAAATGAACCCAGTTCGGGGGGGGGGGAATATTTTGTGGAAATAAAGCCAGTAATTGAGTAAAAAACACGGATTTTGGGGAAAATGAACCCAGTTTGGGAGGATAGAAGCTGATTTTGGGGAAAATGAACCCAGTTTGGGGGGGAAAAATATTTTGTGGAATTAAAGACAGTAATTGAGTAAAAAACCCGGATTTTGGGGAAAATTAACCCAGTTTGGTGGGGAAAACCCAATTTGTAGGGGAATAAACCCAGTTTTGTGGAAAACATATATTTTGGGGAAAATGAACCCAGTAATGGGGAAAAATCCTGATTTCGGGGAAAATGAACCAAGTGCAGAGTGGAAATAGAAGATTTTGAGGAAAATGAAATCAGTTTGGAGGGGGCAACCTGATTTGTGTGAAAATGTACCCAGTTTTGGGGGTTAATAGGGATTTTGTGGAAAATGAATTTAGTTTTACAGGAATAATGCTGATTATGGAGAAAAATTAAACCAGTTTTGTAGGGGATAAAATTATTTTGGGGAAAATTAATCCAGTAATGGGGAAAAATCCTGATTTTCGGGAAAACGAACCAAGTGCGGAGTGGAAATAGAAGATTTTGAGGAAAATTAAATCAGTTTGGAGGGGACAACCTGATTTGTGTTAAAATGTACCCAGTTTTGGGGGTTAATAGGGATTTTGTGGAAAATGAACCTAGTCTTAGAGGAAAAATGCTGATTATGCGGAAAATGAACCCTGTTTTGGGGGGGATAAAATTATTGTGGGGAAAATGAACCCAGTAATGGGGAAAAATCCTGATTTTGGGGAAAATGAACCAAGTGCGGAGTGGAAATAGAAGATTTTGAGGAAAATGAAATCAGTTTGAAGGGGACAACCAGATTTGTGTGAAAATGTACCCAGTTTTGGGAGTTAATAGGGATTTTGTGGAAAATGAACCTAGTTTTGGAGGAAAAAATGCTGATTATGTGGAAAATGAACCCAGTTTTGGGGGGAAAATCCATTTTTAAGGAAAATGAACCCAGTTTTGGGGAAAAAAATTATTTTTCGGAAAATGAACCCAGTAATGGGGTAAAAATCTTAAATTTTGGGAAAATCAACAGAGTTTGGGGGGGAAAAACAACTTGTAGGGAAATGAACCGTGTTTTGCTCGAAAAAAAACTGACATTGGGGAAAATCAACCCAGTTTGGGAGGAAAAAATCCGACTTTGTTGAAAATGAACCCAGTTTTGGGGGAAAAAACCCGATTTTGAGGAAATTAACCCAGTAATGGGGAAAAAAACTGATTTTGGGGAAAATGAACACTGTTTGGAGGGGCAAACTTGATTTGTATGAAAATGCACCCAGTGTTTTGAAGAAAAAAAAGGATTTTGGGGAAAATGAACCCAGTTTAGGAGGATAGAAGCTGATTTTGGGAAAAATGAACCCAGTTTGGGGGGGGGGGAAATATTTTGTGGTAATAAAGCCAGTAATTGAGTAAAAAACCCGGATTTTGGGGAAAATGAACCTAGTTTGGTGGGGAAAACCCAATTTGTAGGGGAATAAACCCAGTTTTGTGGAAAACATATATTTTGGGGAAAATGAACCCAGTAATGGGGAAAAATCCTGATTTTCGGGAAAACGAACCAAGTGCGGAGTGGAAATAGAAGATTTTGAGGAAAATGAAATCAGTTTGGAGGGGACAACCTGATTTGTGTTAAAATGTACCCAGTTTTGGGGGTTAATAGGGATTTTGTGGAAAATGAACCTAGTTTTGGAGGAAAAAATGCTGATTATGCGGAAAATTAAGCCAATTCTGGGGGTAAAATCCATTTTTAAGAAAAATGAACCCATTTTTGGGGAAAAAAATATTTTGGGGAAAATGAACCCAGTAATGGGGAAAAAACCTGATTTTGGGGAAAATGAACACTGTTTGGAGGGGCAAACTTGATTTGTGTGAAAATGCACCCAGTGTTTTGAAGAAAAAAAGGATTTTGGGGAAAATGAACGCAGTTTGGGAGGATAGAAGGTGATTTTGGGGAAAATGAACCCAGTTTGGGGGGGGAAATATTTTGTGGAAATAAAGCCAGTAATTGAGTAAAAAACCCGGATTTTGGGGAAAATTAACCCAGTTTGGGGGGGGGAAATATTTTGTGGAAATAAAGCCAGTAATTGAGTAAAAAACCCGGATTTTGGGGAAAATGAACCCAGTTTGGTGGAGAAAACCCAATTTGTAGGGGAATAAACCCAGTTTTGTGGAAAACATATATTTTGGGGAAAATGAACCCAGTAATGGGGAAATATCCTGATTTTGGGGAAAATGAACTAAGTGCGGAGTGGAAATAGAAGATTTTGAGGAAAATTAAATCAGTTTGGAGGGGACAACCTGATTTGTGTTAAAATGTACCCAGTTTTGGGGGTTAATAGGGATTTTGTGGAAAATGAACCTAGTTTTGGAGGAAAAAATGCTGATTATGCGGAAAATTAAGCCAATTCTGGGGGTAAAATCCATTTTTAAGGAAAATGAACCCATTTTTGGGGAAAAAAATATTTTGGGGAAAATGAACCCAGTAATGGGGAAAAAACCTGATTTTGGGGAAAATGAACACTGTTTGGAGGGGCAAACTTGATTTGTGTGAAAATGCACCCAGTGTTTTGAAGAAAAAAAGGATTTTGGGGAAAATGAACGCAGTTTGGGAGGATAGAAGGTGATTTTGGGGAAAATGAACCCAGTTTGGGGGGGGAAATATTTTGTGGAAATAAAGCCAGTAATTGAGTAAAAAACCCGGATTTTGGGGAAAATTAACCCAGTTGGGGGGGGGAAATATTTTGTGGAAATAAAGCCAGTAATTGAGTAAAAAACCCGGATTTTGGGGAAAATGAACCCAGTTTGGTGGAGAAAACCCAATTTGTAGGGGAATAAACCCAGTTTTGTGGAAAACATATATTTTGGGGAAAATGAACGCAGTAATGGGGAAATATCCTGATTTTGGGGAAAATGAACCAAGTGCGGAGTGGATATAGAAGATTTTGAGGAAAATGAAATCAGTTTGGAGGGGACAACCTGATTTGTGTGAAAATGTACCCAGTTTTGGGAGTTAATAGGGATTTTGTGGAAAATGAACCTAGTTTTGGAGGAAAAAATGCTGATTATGTGGAAAATGAACCCAGTTTTGGGGGGAAAATCCATTTTTAAGGAAAATGAACCCAGTTTTGGGGAAAAAAATTATTTTTGGGAAAATGAACCCAGTAATGGGGTAAAAATCTTAAATTTTGGGAAAATCAACAGAGTTTGGGGGGGAAAAACAACTTGTAGGGAAATGAACCGTGTTTTGCTCGAAAAAAAACTGACATTGGGGAAAATCAACCCAGTTTGGGAGGAAAAAATCCGACTTTGTTGAAAATGAACCCAGTTTTGGGGGAAAAAACCCGATTTTGAGGAAATTAACCCAGTAATGGGGAAAAAAACTGATTTTGGGGAAAATGAACACTGTTTGGAGGGGCAAACTTGATTTGTATGAAAATGCACCCAGTGTTTTGAAGAAAAAAAGGATTTTGGGGAAAATGAACCCAGTTTAGGAGGATAGAAGCTGATTTTGGGAAAAATGAACCCAGTTTGGGGGGGGGGGGAAATATTTTGTGGTAATAAAGCCAGTAATTGAGTAAAAAACCCGGATTTTGGGGAAAATGAACCCAGTTTGGTGGAGAAAACCCAATTTGTAGGGGAATAAACCCAGTTTTGTGGAAAACATATATTTTGGGGAAAATGAACCCAGTAATGGGGAAATATCCTGATTTTGGGGAAAATGAACCAAGTGCGGAGTGGAAATAGAAGATTTTGAGGAAAATGAAATCAGTTTGGAGGGGACAACCTGATTTGTGTGAAAATGTACCCAGTTTTGGGAGTTAATAGGGATTTTGTGGAAAATGAACCTAGTTTTGGAGGAAAAAAATGCTGATTATGTGGAAAATGAACCCAGTTTTGGGGGGAAAATCCATTTTTAAGGAAAATGAACCCAGTTTTGGGGAAAAAAATTATTTTGGGGAAAATGAACCCAGTAATGGGGTAAAAATCTTAAATATTGGGAAAATCCACAGAGTTTGGGGGGGAAAAACAACTTGTAGGGAAATGAACCGTGTTTTGCTCGAAAAAAAAACCGACTTTGGGGAAAATCAACCCAGTTTGGGAGGAAAAAATCCGACTTTGGGGAAAATGAACCCAGTTTTGGGGAAAAAACCCGATTTGAGGAAATTAACCCAGTAATGGGGAAAAAACCTGATTTTGGGGAAAATGAACACTGTTTGGAGGGGCAAACTTGATTTGTATGAAAATGCACCCAGTGTTTTGAAGAAAAAAAGGATTTTGGGGAAAATGAACCCAGTTTGGGAGGATAGAAGCTGATTTTTGGGAAAATGAACCCAGTTTGGGGGGGGGAAATATTTTGTGGAAATAAAGCCAGTAATTGAGTAAAAAACCCGGATTTTGGGGAAAATGAACCTAGTTTGGTGGGGAAAACCCAATTTGTAGGGGAATAAACCCAGTTTTGTGGAAAACATATATTTTGGGGAAAATGAACCCAGTAATGGGGAAAAATCCTGATTTTGGGGAAAATGAACCAAGTGCGGAGTGGAAATAGAAGATTTTGAGGAAAATGAAATCAGTTTTGAGGGGACAACCTGATTTGTGTGAATATGTACCCAGTTTTTGGGGGTTAATAGGGATTTTGTGGAAAATGAACCTAGTTTTGGAGGAAAAAATGCTGATTATGCGGAAAATGAAACCAATTTTGGGGGGAAATCCAATTTTTAAGGAAAATGAACCCAGTTTTTGGGAAAAAAAAATATTTTGTGGAAAATGAACCCAGTAATGGGGTAAAAAACCCGAAGTTTTGGGAAAATCAACAGAGTTTGGGGGAGGGAAACCAACTTGTAGGGAAATGAACCGAGTTTTGCTCGAAAAAAAAAAGACTTTGCGGAAAATCAATACAGTTTGGGCGGAAAAAATCCGACTTTGGGGAAAATGAACCCAGTTTTGGGGGAAAAAACGCGATTTTGGGAAAATGAACCCAGTAATGGGGAAAAAAACTGATTTTGGGGAAAATGAACACTGTTTGGAGGGGCAAACTTGATTTGTGTGAAAATGCACCCAGTGTTTTGAAGAAAAAAAGGATTTTTGGGGAAAATGAACCCAGTTTGGGAGGATAGAAGCTGATTTTGGGGAAAATTAACCCAGTTTGGGGGGGGGAAATATTTTGTGGAAATAAAGCCAGTAATTGAGTAAAAAACCCGGATTTTGGGGAAAATGAACCCAGTTTGGTGGGGAAAACCCAATTTGTAGGGGAATAAACCCAGTTTTGTGGAAAACATATATTTTGGGGAAAATGAACCCAGTAATGGGGAAAAATCCTGATTTTCGGGAAAACGAACCAAGTGCGGAGTGGAAATAGAAGATTTTGAGGAAAATTAAATCAGTTTGGAGGGGACAACCTGATTTGTGTTAAAATGTACCCAGTTTTGGGGGTTAATAGGGATTTTGTGGAAAATGAACCTAGTCTTAGAGGAAAAATGCTGATTATGCGGAAAATGAACCCTGTTTTGGGGGGGATAAAATTATTGTGGGGAAAATGAACCCAGTAATGGGGAAAAATCCTGATTTTGGGGAAAATGAACCAAGTGCGGAGTGGAAATAGAAGATTTTGAGGAAAATGAAATCAGTTTGAAGGGGACAACCTGATTTGTGTGAAAATGTACCCAGTTTTGGGGGTTAATAGGGATTTTGTGGAAAATGAACCTAGTTTTGGAGGAAAAAATGCTGATTATGCGGAAAATTAAGCCAATTCTGGGGGGAAATCCATTTTTAAGAAAAATGAACCCATTTTTGGGGAAAAAAATATTTTGGGGAAAATGAACCCAGTAATGGGGAAAAAAACCTGATTTTGGGGAAAATGAACACTGTTTGGAGGGGCAAACTTGATTTGTGTGAAAATGCACCCAGTGTTTTGAAGAAAAAAAGGATTTTGGGGAAAATGAACGCAGTTTGGGAGGATAGAAGGTGATTTTGGGGAAAATGAACCCAGTTTGGGGGGGAAAATATTTTGTGGAAATAAAGCCAGTAATTGAGTAAAAAACCCGGATTTTGGGGAAAATTAACCCAGTTTGGTGGGGAAAACCCAATTTGTAGGGGAATAAACCCAGTTTTGTGGAAAACATATATTTTGGGGAAAATGAACCCAGTAATGGGGAAAAATCCTGATTTTTGGGAAAATGAACCAAGTGCAGAGTGGAAATAGAAGATTTTGAGGAAAATGAAATCAGTTTCGAGGTGACAACCTCATTTGTGTGAAAACGTACCCAGTTTTGGGGGTTAATAGGGATTTTGTGGAAAATGAACCTAGTTTTAGAGGAAAAAATGCTGATTATGCGGAAAATGAATCCAGTTTTGGGGGGAAAATCCATTTTTAAGGAAAATGAACCCAGTTTTTGGGAAAAAAAAGATTTTGGGGAAAACGAACCCACGAATGGGGTTAAAAACCCAATTTTTTGGGAAAATCCACAGAGTTTGGGGGGGGAAACCAACTTGTAGGGAAATGAACCGAGTTTTGCTCGAAGAAAACCGACTTTGTCGAAAATCAACCCAGTTTGGAAGGAAAAAATCCGACTTTGGAGAAAATGAACCCAGTTTTGGGAGGGAAAAAATTTATTTTGGGGAAAATGAACCCAGTAATGGGGAAAAAATCCTGATTTTGGGGAAAATGTACCAAGTGAAGAGTGGAAATAGAAGATTTTGAGGAAAATGAAGTCAGTTTGGAGGGGACAACCTGATTTGTGTGAAAATGTACCCAGTTTTGGGGGTTAATAGGGATTTTGTGGAAAATGTACATAGTTTTGGAGGAAAAAATGCTTATTATGCGGAAAATGAAACCAATTTTGGGGAGAAATCCAATTTTTAAGGAAAATGAACCCAGTTTTGGGGAAAAAACTATTTTGGGGAAAATGAACCCAGTTCGGGGGGGGGGGAATATTTTGTGGAAATAAAGCCAGTAATTGAGTAAAAAAACACGGATTTTGGGGAAAATGAACCCAGTTTGGGAGGATAGAAGCTGATTTTGGGGAAAATGAACCCAGTTTGGGGGGGAAAAATATTTTGTGGAATTAAAGACAGTAATTGAGTAAAAAACCCGGATTTTGGGGAAAATTAACCCAGTTTGGTGGGGAAAACCCAATTTGTAGGGGAATAAACCCAGTTTTGTGGAAAACATATATTTTGGGGAAAATGAACCCAGTAATGGGGAAAAATCCTGATTTCGGGGAAAATGAACCAAGTGCAGAGTGGAAATAGAAGATTTTGAGGAAAATGAAATCAGTTTGGAGGGGGCAACCTGATTTGTGTGAAAATGTACCCAGTTTTGGGGGTTAATAGGGATTTTGTGGAAAATGAATTTAGTTTTACAGGAATAATGCTGATTATGGAGAAAAATTAAACCAGTTTTGTAGGGGATAAAATTATTTTGGGGAAAATTAATCCAGTAATGGGGAAAAATCCTGATTTTCGGGAAAACGAACCAAGTGCGGAGTGGAAATAGAAGATTTTGAGGAAAATTAAATCAGTTTGGAGGGGACAACCTGATTTGTGTTAAAATGTACCCAGTTTTGGGGGTTAATAGGGATTTTGTGGAAAATGAACCTAGTCTTAGAGGAAAAATGCTGATTATGCGGAAATGAACCCTGTTTTGGGGGGGATAAAATTATTGTGGGGAAAATGAACCCAGTAATGGGGAAAAATCCTGATTTTGGGGAAAATGAACCAAGTGCGGAGTGGAAATAGAAGATTTTGAGGAAAATGAAATCAGTTTGAAGGGGACAACCAGATTTGTGTGAAAATGTACCCAGTTTTGGGGGTTAATAGGGATTTTGTGGAAAATGAACCTAGTTTTGGAGGAAAAAATGCTGATTATGCGGAAAATTAAGCGATTTCTGGGGGGAAAATCCATTTTTAAGAAAAATGAACCCATTTTTGGGGAAAAAAATATTTTGGGGAAAATGAACCCAGTAATGGGGAAAAAACCTGATTTTGGGGAAAATGAACACTGTTTGGAGGGGCCAACTTGATTTGTGTGAAAATGCACCCAGTGTTTTGAAGAAAAAAAGAATTTTGGGGAAAATGAACGCAGTTTGGGAGGATAGAAGGTGATTTTGGGGAAAATGAACCCAGTTTGGGGGGGAAAATATTTTGTGGAAATAAAGCCAGTAATTGAGTAAAAAACCCGGATTTTGGGGAAAATTACCCAGTTTGGTGGGGAAAACCCAATTTGTAGGGGAATAAACCCAGTTTTGTGGAAAACATATATTTTGGGGAAAATGAACCCAGTAATGGGGAAAAATCCTGATTTGGGAAAATGAACCAAGTGCAGAGTGGAAATAGAAGATTTTGAGGAAAATGAAATCAGTTTGGAGGTGACAACCTCATTTGTGTGAAAACGTACCCAGTTTTGGGGGTTAATAGGGATTTTGTGGAAAATGAACCTAGTTTTGGAGGAAAAAATGCTGATTATGTGGAAAATGAACCCAGTTTTGGGGGGAAAATCCATTTTTAAGGAAAATGAACCCAGTTTGGGGGAAAAAAAGATTTTGGGGAAAATGAACCCCACGAATGGGGTAAAAATCTTAAATTTTGGGAAAATCAACAGAGTTTGGGGGGGAAAAAAAACTTGTAGGGAAATGAACCGTGTTTTGCTCGAAAAAAAACTGACTTTGGGGAAAATCAACCCAGTTTGGGAGGAAAAAATCCGACTTTGGGGAAAATGAACCCAGTTTTGGGGGAAAAAACCCGATTTTGAGGAAATTAACCCAGTAATGGGGAAAAAACCTGATTTTGGGGAAAATGAACACTGTTTGGAGGGGCAAACTTGATTTGTATGAAAATGCACCCAGTGTTTTGAAGAAAAAAAGGATTTTGGGGAAAATGAACCCAGTTTAGGAGGATAGAAGCTGATTTTGGGAAAAATGAACCCAGTTTGGGGGGGGGAAATATTTTGTGGAAATAAAGCCAGTAATTGAGTAAAAAACCCGGATTTTGGGGAAAATGAACCCAGTTTGGTGGGGAAAACCAATTTGTAGGGGAATAAACCCAGTTTTGTGGAAAACATATATTTTGGGGAAAATGAACCCAGTAATGGGGAAAAATC